>CM056561.1:505000-575000 GCA_029721515.1 Synanceia verrucosa | reverse complement strand
CACTGTCTATTATTTCATTATTGCGGTTGTATTTTTTCCTGACTATTACTTATTAAACTACTGGAGCAATTTGTGGATTTAAAAAATAAAATGATTCGAAAGTCACAACATATCATAACATATAACATATCATTCTATTCTATTCTATAGACACAGTGTCGTTTTTTTCCTTGTTGACTAAACTGCAGCCATCATGAGGCACAGCTGCACTTTCCTGAGCATTCAATCACAACTGTTTTCACACCTGGCTGTCCACTTCCTGTTTCAGGTAGGCAGGTGTGTGTGTGTGTGTGTGTGTGTGTGTGTGTGTGTTTCTGTGAAATGTGACACAAAGCAGAGAAACAGGCCTCTGCAAATAGAAGTGAGAGGATTCACAAGTCAAGCTGACAGCCAGCAGGTGAAACTGAAAGACAGCAACGTCCACCGTCTGTTTCACTCTGCAGGACGACCCGTCAACAAGCTCTGGAGCCAGACCAGAACCGAGCGGGTCTGTACCCAGACCAGAACCGAGGGGTCAAAGACAGTCTGCAGGAAAACTACAGACTGCAGGATGCAGAGGGCAGAAAGAACAGACCGGTGACTTTCACACATGTCACGGTGCATTCAAGTGCACCTCATAAACACTGAGAAACTCCTGCCATTGACTGGATCTGATGAAATACTTAACTGTTTTTTTATAACATCACAGATGCTGTACTTAAAAGTCACCCACACTCTTTCTATTATTATTAGTACATGTACAGAGTTAGAGCGCCCTCTGCTGTCAGAAACAACAACATGTGTCCAGAAGATTCTGTAAAAATCCTGCAAATATCATCACAGGTATCCCTCTAAAAAGCACTTTATAATCTACAACCATGTCCAGAATTAATCCAGATAACCAGATGAAAAAGTCACACAACAACACAAAGAAACTAACTGATCGATGTAGCAACTAACTGAGAGGAGAGTTTAAATTACTGCTTTAGTGAATGGAGTCTGGTGAGAGGAGAGCTTAAATTACAGCTTTAGTGAATGGAGTCTGGTGAGAGGAGAGCTTAAATTACAGCTTTAGTGAATGGAGTCTGGTGAGAGGAGAGCTTAAATTACAGCTTTAGTGAATGGAGTCTGGTGAGAGGAAAGCTTAAATTACAGCTTTAGTGAATGTAGTCTGGTGAGAGGAGAGTTTAAATTACAGCTTTAGTGAATGGAGTCTGGTGAGAGGAGAGCTTAAATTACAGCTTTAGTGAATGGAGTCTGGTGAGAGGAGAGCTTAAATTACAGCTTTAGTGAATGGAGTCTGGTGAGAGGAGAGTTTAAATTACTGCTTTAGTGAATGGAGTCTGGTGAGAGGAGAGTTTAAATTACAGCTTTAGTGAATGGAGTCTGGTGAGAGGAGAGCTTAAATTACAGCTTTAGTGAATGGAGTCTGGTGAGAGGAGAGCTTAAATTACAGCTTTAGTGAATGGAGTCTGGTGAGAGGAGAGCTTAAATTACAGCTTTAGTGAATGGAGTCTGGTGAGAGGAGAGCTTAAATTACTACTTTAGTGAATGGAGTCTGGTGAGAGGAGAGCTTAAATTACAGCTTTAGTGAATGTAGTCTGGTGAGAGGAGAGCTTAAATTACAGCTTTAGTGAATGGAGTCTGGTGAGAGGAGAGCTTAAATTACAGCTTTAGTGAATGGAGTCTGATGAGAGGAGAGCTTAAATTACAGCTTTAGTGAATGGAGTCTGGTGAGAGGAGAGCTTAAATTACAGCTTTAGTGAATGGAGTCTGGTGAGAGGAGAGCTTAAATTACAGCTTTAGTGAATGGAGTCTGGTGAGAGGAGAGCTTAAATTACAGCTTTAGTGAATGGAGTCTGGTGAGAGGAGAGCTTAAATTACAGCTTTAGTGAATGGAGTCTGATGAGAGGAGAGCTTAAATTACAGCTTTAGTGAATGGAGTCTGGTGAGAGGAGAGCTTAAATTGTGTGTTGACTCACCCACTGCTCTGAACAGACAGGCTCCGTCCTCCTTCATCTTCTTGATGACGAATCCTTTCTTTTCCCTCAGAGCTTTCTCAAACCAGTGCTCCTGCTGAACACACAAAGAAATGGATTGATGAATTAAAAAATAATAATGATTTAAAAAAATACAAACTTTTTATTTGCTAACTTTATAACATTTAACATCAGCTGATTAATTATATAATAATACAATATTATTATGGCTATTTATATTAATTAAAATTAAAAGCTATAACACCACTAGGAGCAGGAATACAGTGAAGTAAAATCTGGATTCATAAAAATAGAATAGCGATAAAACACAATAAAAATCTGTTTTGTGACACAGACTTTATTTTGGGAAGAAAATTTTTGTCTTCTTTTATTCTAACATATTAAAAGTGAACATGTGACAAGACATTAAAAAGATTTTAAGACATATTTGTTTAGTTTCCTCCTTATTCTGACATATTTCTCTGAAAAGTACATATTTCTACTGATGACACTGCTTCATATATTTTTATGTCATAGTCATGTTACACACACACAGAAACACACACACACACACACACACACACACACACACACACACACACAAACACAAACACACACACACACACACAAACACACACACACACAAACACAAACACACACACACACACACACAAACACACACACACACACACAAACACACAAACACACACACACACACACACACACACACACACACTAATGATAACGTCTAATGGTTTAATAGTTGCACATTCCTTTAGTTGCTGCAGCTCTACTTATTTCTTTTTATCACTCAGTCAGAAACTGGATGTGTTCTTTTGAAATCAACGATTGTAACTTTTTTCGTAATTAATACACACGTTTAAACGTGTTAAGCTAACGCTAACCTGCATGTTATAAAGGTTGCTAGCTTCACAAAACAGCTCACTCGAGAAAACTACTATTCTTTTAAATGCTTCATTATTTCATACAAGTCACTTGACTCTGTTTCTAATGATGTTTGGTGTTTCTGGGTGTCCTCTGCTGCCATCAGTTACATTAATAAACGCGTATTAAGCCTTTACTACGCCCTGGATGCTAATGCTAACACATCAAAACAGCCGTCACTGTCTATCCACCTGTGTAGCCACATTAGCATTAATATCGGCTATAACTCCAGGCTAACGCTAGCTACCGTTAGCTCCCTACCTGCTCCACGGTAGCCGGGTCCATGGACTGCAGCCGCGCGGCGTTTTCGTACTCGTCCTCGCTGTTGTTCCCGGCTCCTTCCTCCGTGTCCTGGCTGGACCCGACGCCTGGTCCGGTCACCCCGGGCTGGCCTCCGCCAGCCAGAGCCGCCACCACCCCGCCGGAGCAGGTGCCTGCCTGCCGCCGCCTCTTGCTCAGCCCGGGCCCGGAACAGCAGCTGCCGATGCCTCCGCCACATCCGACGACGCCAGCCGACACGACGAGCTCCCCGCGGGACCCGGCCACCATCCCGCCGCTGCTGTCCCGACCGTCGGCTGGCCCTACCGGGGACACGGAGCCGACGGGTGGCGGAGAGGCCTGCTGCGGCCGGGAGCTCGCCTCGATGCTCCGCCTGTCGTCCCTCGCGGAGGGCGGAGCGGGCTGGTAGGACCACGGCGGAGGGGAAGCCCTCGGTCGGGCTCCGGTGCGCCCTGCGTGCGGGTGCTGGTGTGGATCGGCGCCACTCCGTCGGTCGCTGTCATCGGTGTGGTCCGAGACTCCGACACCGGAGCTGGGCTTCTTCTTGGGGAGAATCGTCATGGTGAAGCCTGTGTGAGGGAGGCAGGGAGGGGGTCAGAGGGTGACGAGTCCTCCCTTTCTGGATCAAATGCTTCGCTGTGTTCGCCCTCCTGCCGGCCTCTCGGCTCCGATCACCGACCAAAGGCTCCTAAAGAACCGGAACGGGCGGCAGAAAAACGACTCGGCTCCTTTTCGACGATTTAGTTGAACAAAAACAAAACGCGGCTGCTCTTCCTCCTCCAGCCGTCCGGTCCACAAAACATCAACACAGGCTGACGGAGGGCCGTGACGTCATTTCCTGGTTGCGACGGCATTTTTTACGTCAGGCCGTTGATCGATTTTTATTATTTTACTAATAGGAGGTGGAATAAATTTCTTTATTATTATTTATTAATTTATGTCTATATATGTGAATCTATTATGAACTCAGCTAATAAAAGAAAGAAGAAGAAATAAAAGAATCTGTAGTTCCTCGTTCAGGATCATCTCTATTATCCATCCATTATTTTCTACCGCTTATCCTCCTAAGATTTTTTCTGTTAATTTATCTATTTTGTTTTTTACTATTTCTTAGATATTTTACTAACATTTCTGGGTTATTTTATTTATTCATCACTTTATTGTTGTAGCTGATAAATGTGGAGTTGTTTAATTATTTATTATTATTAATTAATTAATTCTTTTTTCCTGATAATTGATTATTGTTTTTTGATCTATTACCGTTTCTTTGGGATATTTTATTTCCTCGTGTTTCCTGCAGCAGAGCTGATAACAGTGGAGCTCAGTGCTGTTAGTTCACAACAATATGTCATTTTTACATTTTAACTTTATGAATCTGTAAAAGGACTGAAGTTATAAGAAAATGCAGTGCAGTAAAAAGAGCAATATTTAATATGATTTAATTTAAAAAAGAAGTTGATGCCCTGCCTACTTCCACCATCTTCAGAAAACTGTGACTCCTTCCTATTAACAGTGTCGATTAATAATTAATTAATTGATAATCAATACCCTGGTGTACTCACAGACCACTAACCTTTAAATAATAACAATAATAATTAACGAGCTAATGCAGCAAACACGTACAAACATTTTAATAGTAGTAAACATTCATAAAAAGGTGGATCAGAAACACAATATTGCACACACTCCTCCTCTGAGTCTGTAAATCAAATGCACCTCAGACACAGAAACTTCTGGAACATCGTTGACTCAGTATGATGAACGTTTAAAGAACTAAAACTGAACCTCCAGCTTTACAGAGCAAATTCAACCATTGTTTACTGAGCAGAAATCAAAGCTCTGAATGTTATGGTGTCAAAATCAAACACACCTTCAGACTGTCAAAACACTTCTTTTCTTTTCTCATTGCTCCAGTCATTTTTGTTGTGACTCTCAGCTGATCACCTTCTTAAAGGAACAAGACAGATATTTTTGAAAATACTGAAAATTAAAATGGCAGAAATTAAATTTAGCCACGGTTAGTGGGCGTGGCCTATCGGTGACATCATCACCGCCCTTCACGATACACTACATTCGGTTGACAGCCCGCTGATGATGAAGATGGTGAAGCAATGAGATAAAAAAATAAAAACTTCTTCATTGGTTTGGTTTTTTGGCAGCTGTGAGACACCGTAGACATTTCCCATAAAGCACCACTGCTGCTGGCTCCAGTAACCATGGCAACGCACCCAACAGTCCATCAGACCTCCTCCTTCTTCTCTTCACCTCCTCTTCTCAGCTCCATGGAGGGATCTCCTCTCCAAACTTGGCAGAGTGAGCAGCATTTTTAGCTTCAAACAAAATCTGACACAAGAAGAAAGTTTGTTTATTAATGATATTACTACTAATAATAATCACCTGGTTGTGGATGTAGGCCTCACACAGCTAATAACAATAATAGTAATGATAACAATAATAGTAATAATAGTAATAATAATAATAATAATAATAATAGTAGGGGCGGCACGGTGGTGTAGTGGTTAGCACTGTCGCCTCACAGCAAGAAGGTACCGGGTTCGAGGCCCGGGGTCTTTCTGTGTGGAGTTTGCATGTTCTCCTCATGTCTGTGTGGGTTCTCTCTGGTACTCCGGCTTCCTCCCACCATCCAAAAACATGCATGGGGATTAGGTTAACTGGTTAATTTAAATTGAGCGTAGGTGTGAATGTGAGTGTGAGTGGTTGTCTGTCTCTATGTGTCCTGTGATGAACTGGACACTTGTCCAGGGTGTACCCTGTCTTTCACCCTAAGACAGCTGGGATAGACTCCTGACCCTATGAGAGGATAAGAGGTAGATAATGGATGGATGGAATAATAATAGTAATACTACTACTAATAATAATCACCTGGTTGTGGACGTAGGCCTCACACGGGTAACACCACACTGACAGGTCACTGAAGCTCAGAACCAGTGGATGTTCAGACACGACGCCATGAGTCACCATGTGCTCATTAACATATCGACCACAGAACACCTGAGACAAGAAGGACAGCAGGTGAGACAGGCATGACATCATCAGTAGGTGAGGCGGGCCATGTGATGGACAGGTGAGACGGGTCACCTGGTAGCAGGAGAGACAGGTCCAGTTCTCAGCACCAGAGCCGCAGTCCTGACAGGACAGGAAGACATCTATACCTGAGGGGGGGAGGGGCTTCACAGCGTCCAGGTGAGGACACCAGGACAGAGGGTCCACCACGTACAGAGTCTGAGGACAGAGGACAGGTGAGTATGTTCAGTATGTCATTATAAAGAACAATTCATTTTTTGTAGTTATAAAGTAATAAAAATACAACTTATTACCAATTATGCAGCATAACGAACTATTGATTATTTTTAAATTAATAATATGAATTACTCTAAATGATATAAAATATAAAATAATGTGCTGACGTCCGTCTGTCCTCCACACATCAGCTCCAGAGACACCTCTGGCTTTGACCAACCGCACGCTCCCTCTGGCTCCGCCCCCGCTCCACCGGCTGCGTCATCACCGGGGGCAACCGACTCTGGCGCTGCAACGGCAACAGCCTGTGAAGGTTAATAAAGCACATCAGATGAGCTTCCAGTGCCCAAGGCAGGATGGAGCATGGAGCCAATATATATAATAAATCAATACATCAATAATCTATACCAGTAAATAATATATCTTCATACATACATGAACCCATCAGGTCTCACCTGAGGCTGAGGCAGCGTACTCTCTGATGACTCCACCTGCCCTTCACCTGGGCTGAGGCAGACCTTTGGCCTGGCCCCGCCCACCACAGCGGACGCAGCCCTGTGATTGGCTGAGCCTTGAGCGATATCCAAACCGGCCAGTCCCTGAGTGAGCTGCTCCAGCCCACGCTCCGTCTGATTGGATGAAAGCAACAAAAAGGAAACAGAATTCTGACTGTGGCCCAATCCCAAACCGCTCCCTCCACACTAGCCCTTCACAGCGAGTGTCACTCCAAATGAAGTCACACTCCTGCTGTGGAGGCACTTTAAATGAAGGGGGAGGGTATAAATAAGATGAGCAGGTATGGGACGCCCTTGTCACGCCACCGGAAAAGGGAAGCCACTGTCGCCATGGCAACAGAAAGATGCCGCTTGTACAGGAGGAGCTACATTATACCTCAAAGCATTTTAAGTCATTCCACAAGTCTTTCAACTCCAGCACAATTTGACATTTCCAATCAAACAAATGAAGCCAGATGAATTTTGCTGCCAGTTGTTCTCACAGTTTGATGTGCCAGGGCTGCAAAATCAAACCAAACGTTTTGTCTTTTTTATCTTTAGTTTTATTTTCTTTCAGTGTGACAAAGGCGTGAGGGACAAACTGCACATCATGCCAAACTTAAATTTCTATGTTGTTTCCTCCTTCATGTTTTGCTGTCGCACTTCCTGCTAAAGCCGTCGTATTGCAGACTCACTATTTAAGGGCTCAATGGCCCACTCGCCCTCCGCCCTCCGCGGTTTGGGACAGCCCTTAATATGAGATGACGTGCAAACAGAGGGCTAGTGTGTAGGGAGAGTGTGTAGGGCTAGTGTGTAGGGAGAGTGTGTAGGAGAGTGTGTAGGAGAGTGTGTAGGGAGAGTGTATAGGGAGAGTGTGTAGGGAGGGTGTGTAGGGAGAGTGTATAGGGCGAGTGTGTAGGGAGAGTGTATAGGGAGAGTGTGTAGGGAGAGTGTATAGGGAGAGTGTGTAGGGAGGGTGTGTAGGGAGAGTGTATAGGGCGAGTGTGTAGGGCTAGTGTGTAGGGAGAGTGTGTAGGAGAGTGTGTAGGAGAGTGTGTAGGGAGAGTGTATAGGGAGAGTGTGTAGGGAGGGTGTGTAGGGAGAGTGTATAGGGCGAGTGTGTAGGGAGAGTGTATAGGGAGAGTGTATAGGGAGAGTGTATAGGGCGAGTGTGTAGGGAGAGTGTGTAGGGAGAGTGTATAGGGAGAGTGTGTAGGGAGAGTGTATAGGGCGAGTGTGTAGGGAGAGTGTGTAGGGCTAGTGTGTAGGGAGAGTGTATAGGGAGAGTGTGTAGGGAGAGTGTATAGGGCGAGTGTGTAGGGAGAGTGTATAGGGCGAGTGTGTAGGGAGAGTGTATAGGGAGAGTGTGTAGGGAGAGTGTATAGGGCGAGTGTGTAGGGAGAGTGTGTAGGGCTAGTGTGTAGGGAGAGTGTATAGGGAGAGTGTGTAGGGAGAGTGTATAGGGAGAGTGTGTTGGGAGAGTGTATAGGGAGAGTGTGTAGGGAGAGTGTATAGGGAGAGTGTATAGGGAGAGTGTATAGGGAGAGTGTGTTGGGAGAGTGTGTAGGGCGAGTGTGTAGGGAGAGTGTGTAGGGAGAGTGTATAGGGCGAGTGTGTAGGGAGAGTGTGTAGGGAGAGTGTGTAGGGAGAGTGTATAGGGAGAGTGTATAGGGAGAGTGTGTAGGGAGAGTGTATAGGGAGAGTGTGTTGGGAGAGTGTATAGGGAGAGTGTGTAGGGAGAGTGTATAGGGAGAGTGTATAGGGAGAGTGTATAGGGAGAGTGTGTTGGGAGAGTGTGTAGGGCGAGTGTGTAGGGAGAGTGTGTAGGGAGAGTGTATAGGGCGAGTGTGTAGGGAGAGTGTGTAGGGAGAGTGTGTAGGGAGAGTGTATAGGGCGAGTGTGTAGGGAGAGTGTGTAGGGAGAGTGTGTAGGGAGAGTGTGTAGGGAGAGTGTATAGGGAGAGTGTGTAGGGAGAGTGTATAGGGCGAGTGTGTAGGGAGAGAGTGTCGGCAGAGAGTAAAGGTCGAGTGTGTAGGGAGCGTGTGTAGGGAGAGTGTATAGAGGCTGAGTGTGTAGGGGAGAGTGTATAGAGGCGAGTGTATAGGGAGAGTGTATAGGGAGAGTGTGTAGGGGAGAGTGTATAGAGGCGCAGTGTGTAGGGAGAGTGTGTGGGGAGAGTGTATAGAGGCGAGTGTGTGGGGCGAGTGTATAGGGAGAGTGTGTAGGGAGAGTGTATAGGGCGAGTGTGTAGGGAGAGTGTATAGGGAGAGTGTGTAGGGAGAGTGTATAGGGAGAGTGTGTAGGGAGAGTGTATAGGGCGAGTGTGTAGGGAGAGTGTGTAGGGAGAGTGTATAGGGCGAGTGTGTAGGGAGAGTGTATAGGGAGAGTGTGTAGGGAGAGTGTATAGGGAGAGTGTGTAGGGAGAGTGTATAGGGCGAGTGTGTAGGGAGAGTGTATAGGGAGAGTGTGTAGGGAGAGTGTATAGGGAGAGTGTATAGGGAGAGTGTATAGGGAGAGTGTGTAGGGCGAGTGTGTAGGGAGAGTGTATAGGGAGAGTGTGTAGGGAGAGTGTATAGGGAGAGTGTGTAGGGAGAGTGTATAGGGAGAGTGTGTTGGGAGAGTGTGTAGGGAGAGTGTGTAGGGAGAGTGTGTTGGGAGAGTGTGTAGGGAGAGTGTGTAGGGGGTGGTTTGGAATTGGGCCTGCGATCTTCTCCCTGTTTCATCCTGATTTTCATAATTAAAGAGGAAGTTTCACCGTCGAGTCTTCCGGCCTTGTGGAGGATGGCGCTGGTTTGTCTGAGCTGCTCTGCTCCGACCTCCTGCTCTTTCCTTTAGAACTACGTTTCCCACGATGCTTCAGGGAGGGCAGGGATGCTCTGACAGACTCTGGGACTGAGAGGAAATTCAGCAGCTTATTAAACTAAACTAAACTAAAGACAAAGACAGGAAGAAAGAAGCAAAGACTGCAGGAGCACTGACTGCTGATCCTCAGCGACCTCCAGTAGGGGGCGTGCTGCCGGATGACCTCACTGATCGTTGCCACGGCACTGTAGTGAGGAGGAGGGAAGGGTGTCACCATGGAGGGAGGAGGGTCTCCTAGCAACACGCTGGTGCACATCGCCATGGAGTCAGAGATGGATGACAGGTTATAACCTCCCTGAGAGAGAGAGAGAGAGAGAGAGAGAGCATCTTTAACACCTGCCCCCCGCTACAGCAAGTGTGATGGAAATTTAGCTGATTGTATAAGCTGTTATGTCTGAAGTCATGATGATGTCGCTGGAAGTTATCTTGTTTTAGTTTTCACAGAGAACAGTGTGTGTGTCTTTTCCTCACCATCAGGCCTGATAGACTTGTGGACTCTGTCTACAGTAAAACATACAGCATGTTCGTTTATCACTATGACGGTATTGCTTGTCAGCAGGAACTCACGTAAGCATGTATGTATCAGTAGTGCATAAATATTGTTTTTCCTTACATTCAGTATGGGCATTCACTCGCAGAGTTCTGTGCTGTGTGTCTGAATTCTCATCTCTGTTCTGCAGACAGATATTAAAGCAACTCTTTTGGGCAACTGAATCAGTGAAGTTACTCATTCCTTGTGTAATTAAAGAACCCTGTGGAGATTAGACCATCCTGACAGAATATTTCCACAACACAAGTCTGTGTGTGTGGGTGTACCTCCAGTATGAGCAGGACCCGCCCTCCGGCCAGTGACATCAGCAGGTGAGTGAGGTGGGCGTAACCCTCCGGGGTCACCTGGTACCCACCCAGCGGATCCCCTCGAGCTGCATCGAAGCCGGCAGACACCAGAACCAGACCAGGGTTGAACTGAGGGAATATTTAGGACATTTTATCTGACGGCTCGAGCAGGTCGAGCACCGGCGGGTCCGACGCCATGGTCAGGACGAAGTGAGGTGTGTTCCTGTGTTGTTGTTACCTCGGTGGCGATCGGCATGACGACTCTGTGGAAAGCAGCCAGATAGTCTGGGTCACCCATCTGTCCGCCGCTCCACGCAATGTTGACGTTAAACCCCGCCCCCTTGGACACGCCCACCCTGTCTGGGGCGCCATCCTCTGAAGACGGGAAGAACGTCCCATTGTCATAGCGATGGAGGGAGATGTACAGGACGCTAGAGAGAGAAAAATCCATCTGATGAACTCGCTGGACTACAGTTGCCATGATTCCACAGGGCACTCCTCACCTGTCGTCGTCCTCGAACATGTGCTGCGTCCCGTTGCCGTGGTGAACGTCCCAGTCCAGGATGAGGACTCGCAGCGGTGCATCGTGGGATACTGTTTGTGCGTGGCGAGCTGCGAGCGCCGCCGTGTTGAAAAGACAGAACCCACAGGGAGAATCTGCCTCTGCGTGATGACCAGGAGGACGGACAATCGCCACGCCGTTACTCACCTGGAGACACCGACAGGTACACGTCTGTCTGCTTCTACTGTGGTATTTCTACACTGCTACACTGTTCCTCACTGTGTGTCAGGTGTGTGTTACCTGTCCGGACAGGATGCTCTCCACAGCAGAGCAGCAGCCTCCAGCAGCCAGCAGAGCCGACTGGAAACTCTGGTTGTTCATGTAGATCGAGTTAAACTCGTTTCCCAGTTTGTGTAGATCTCTGGGCTTCATGAGCACTGTGGCTTTAAGCTGCTGGATGTGCTGCAGGCTGAAAAATAAACACCTGCCTGTAAGTACGCAGTCATGGAAAAATGATCAGTTTCTGTTAATACGTTCATACCTGTGACACCTGAACAGCTCTTCTTCTGTTGCTAAGCGAGCTGGTATCCGATGGCAACGATCAACCAATCCCAGCTGCTGATGTTTGGAGAAGATTTTACTGATTCTCTGAGGCTGTTCAGGGTGATATCTGCAGAGTGGAGTGGAGCACATATATATATATATATATAATAATAATAATAATAATAATAACTTGGTTTTATATAGCGCCTTTCATGGAACCCAAGGTCGCTTTACAAGGGGGTGTAGGGACTAGGGGGAAAGGGGCAGAGGTGGTCAGGGGTCATATGCCACAGTGAATAGATGGGATTTAAGGTGCTTCTTGAATGTAGCTAGTGTAGGGGCTTGGCGTATGTTGAGAGGCAGACTGTTCCAGAGGGTGGGGGCAGCAACACGGAAAGCTCTATCACCAACAGTACGAAGTCTGGCGCGGGGGATGACAAGTTGGTCCTTTCCAGAGGACCTCAGCGACCTAGACCGGGAGTAGGGTTGGAGGAGTTCCGCGAGGTACTGAGGAGCAAGAGAGTGAAGTGATTTGTAGGTCAAGAGAAGAATTTTGTATTCAATACGGGACTTCACTGGGAGCCAGTGAAGCTGTTTGAATGTGGGAGTGATGTGTTGCCACCGCTTTGTGTGTGATATGACCCTGGCAGCTGAATTCTGAACATACTGTAATCAAGGCTTTGTTGGGTAAGCCATACAGTATTCCACTGCAGTAATCCAGGCGGGAAGTATATATATATACACACACACACACACACACACAGAGAGAGAGGAGCCCTGCCCAGCGACCATCATCCCTTCTGTCCATATAAGGACTATCAGGTGACCTGTCTCACCTGTCCCACATGTTCAGGTGTTCCATCATCCTCTCATCATAAACCAGACCTGTTGTCGTGGTAACAGAGAGAGGCGGGTCAATCCGCGCCGTGCTGAGCTCATTGGTCGTCGCTCTGATGACACGCCCCAGAGTCGACAGGTCGCCTTCTGCGGAAACAGGAAACAGTAAGAGGACAGGAAGCTGTAAACAGGCGGCTGATTGGCTGCTGGTCAAAAGCTGTGATTGGCTGCAGAGTCTCACCCAGAGTCTGAAGGAAGGCCCAGTGAGGATAGAGAGCTGAGACAGTCTGAGAGATGGACTGGAGAGCGCTGAGGGACAGATGGACAGATGGTCAGAACTTAGGTGTATCTCAGGTGTCTTAGGTGTGTCTCAGTTGTGATCCAGGTGTGTCTCACCTGTCAGATGGAGCAGTGGGCGGGGTCAGAGGCGGACAGGCTCCTCCCAGCAGAGCCCTGACACAGGCAGCGGCGCCCTCACCTGTGGACTGCAGGTTGTAACCTCCCTGAAGATGAATGAGAGGCTCAGACTGTGACATCATCATCATCATCATCACGAGTAAAAACTGTCAGAGTCAGTGTCTGCTCATCATGGAAACATGTGAGAAACTCAAACAGTTTAAACTTCTCATAAAGTGACATCCTGTGTACACACATGCACAGTATAAATGCACTGATGGTGTATTTTTACCTCCAGAACCAGAACCAGTCGACCTTCTGCTAAACTCATCAGCAGGTGAGTCAGAACATGGAAACACTGAGGACTCACACACATCTCCCCCTGAACACACAGGAAGATCAATCAATCAAATCAATCAATCATCAGTGATAACTGTTGTCAACGAGCTCAGGTCTGGAGAGTTTTTACCTTCTGGTCTCCAACTGCAGCATCAAATCCAGCAGAGACCAGAACCAGCTGAGGCTGAAACTGAACCCAGAAATAAATCAATACATAATTGATGAATAAAATATGATCAATATAATAATGTGTGTGTGCGTTACCTCGTAGGCTACAGGAAGCAGCAGTTGTTGAAAAGCTGCGATGTAATCAACATCTGTCATCCCTGTCTGAAGGATCAAAAACACAGAACAGTCTGAGAACAGCCTGAACAGTCTGAGAACAGTCTGAGAACAGTCTGAGAACAGTCTGGACAGTATGAGAACAGTCTGAACAGTCTGAGAACAGTCTGAGAACAGCCTGGACAGTCTGAGAACAGTCTGAGAACAGTCTGAGAACAGTCTGGACAGTCTGAGAACAGCCTGAGAACAGTCTGAGAACAGTCTGGACAGTATGAGAACAGTCTGAACAGTCTGAGAACAGTCTGAGGACAGTCTGAGAACAGTCTGAGAACAGTCTGAGAACAGTCTGGACAGTCTGAGAACAGCCTGAGAACAGTCTGAGAACAGCCTGAACAGTCTGAGAACAGTCTGAGAACAGTCTGAACAGTCTGAGAACAGTCTGAGAACAGCCTGAACAGTCTGAGAACAGTCTGAGAACAGTCTGAGAACAGCCTGAACAGTCTGAGAACAGTCTGAGAACAGCCTGAAAAGTCTGAGAACAGTCTGGGAACAGCCTGAACAGTCTGAGAACAGTCTGAGAACAGTCTGAGAACAGTCTGAACAGTCTGAGAACAGTCTGAGAACAGCCTGAACAGTCTGAGAACAGTCTGAGAACAGTCTGAGAACAGTCTGAACAGTCTGAGAACAGTCTGGACAGTCTGAGAACAGTCTGAGAACAGTCTGAACAGTCTGAGAACAGTCTGAGAACAGTCTGAGAACAGCCTGAACAGTCTGAGAACAGTCTGAGAACAGTCTGAGAACAGCCTGAACAGTCTGAGAACAGTCTGAGAACAGTCTGAGAACAGCCTGAACAGTCTGAGAACAGTCTGAGAACAGCCTGAAAAGTCTGAGAACAGTCTGGGAACAGCCTGAACAGTCTGAGAACAGTCTGAGAACAGTCTGAGAACAGTCTGAACAGTCTGAGAACAGTCTGAGAACAGCCTGAACAGTCTGAGAACAGTCTGAGAACAGTCTGAGAACAGTCTGAACAGTCTGAGAACAGTCTGGACAGTCTGGACAGTCTGAGAACAGTCTGAGAACAGTCTGAACAGTCTGAGAACAGTCTGAGAACAGCCTGAACAGTCTGAGAACAGTCTGAGAACAGTCTGAGAACAGCCTGAACAGTCTGAGAACAGTCTGAGAACAGTCTGAACAGTCTGAGAACAGTCTGAACAGTCTGAGAACAGTCTGAGAACAGTCTGGACAGTCTGAGAACAGTCTGAGAACAGTCTGAGAACAGTCTGGACAGTCTGAGAACAGTCTGAGAACAGTCTGAGAACAGTCTGAGAACAGTCTGGACAGTCTGAGAACAGTCTGAGAACAGCCTGAACAGTCTGAGAACAGTCTGAGAACAGCCTGAACAGTCTAAGAACAGTCTGAGAACAGTCTGAGAACAGCCTGAACAGTCTGAGAACAGTCTGAGAACAGTCTGAACAGTCTGAGAACAGTCTGAGAACAGTCTGGACAGTCTGAGAACAGTCTGAGAACAGTCTGAGAACAGCCTGAACAGTCTGAGAACAGTCTGAGAACAGTCTGAGAACAGCCTGAACAGTCTGAGAACAGTCTGAGAACAGTCTGAGAACAGCCTGAACAGTCTGAGAACAGTCTGAGAACAGTCTGAACAGTCTGAGAACAGTCTGGACAGTCTGAGAACAGTCTGAGAACAGTCTGAACAGTCTGAGAACAGTCTGAGAACAGTCTGAGAACAGCCTGAACAGTCTGAGAACAGTCTGAGAACAGCCTGAACAGTCTGAGAACAGTCTGAGAACAGTCTGAGAACAGTCTGAACAGTCTGAGAACAGTCTGGACAGTCTGAGAACAGTCTGAGAACAGTCTGGACAGTCTGAGAACAGTCTGAGAACAGTCTGAGAACAGTCTGGACAGTCTGAGAACAGTCTGAGAACAGTCTGAACAGTCTGAGAACAGTCTGGACAGTCTGAACAGTCTGAGAACAGTCTGGACAGTCTGAGAACAGTCTGAGAACAGTCTGAGAACAGTCTGAACAGTCTGAACAGTCTGAGAACAGTCTGAACAGTCTGAGAACAGTCTGAGAACAGTCTGGACAGTCTGAGAACAGTCTGAGAACAGTCTGAACAGTCTGAGAACAGTCTGAGAACAGTCTGAACAGTCTGAGAACAGTCTGAGAACAGTCTGAGAACAGTCTGAACAGTCTGAGAACAGTCTGGACAGTCTGAGAAAAGTCTGAGAACAGTCTGAACAGTCTGAGAACAGTCTGAGAACAGCCTGAACAGTCTGAGAACAGTCTGAGAACAGTCTCGACAGTCTGAGAACAGTCTGAGAACAGTCTGAACAGTCTGAGAACAGTCTGAGAACAGTCTGAGAACAGCCTGAACAGTCTGAGAACAGTCTGAACAGTCTGAGAACAGTCTGAACAGTCTGAGAACAGTCTGAGAACAGTCTGAGAACAGCCTGAACAGTCTGAGAACAGTCTGAGAACAGCCTGAACAGTCTGAACAGTCTGAGAACAGTCTGAACAGTCTGAGAACAGTCTGGACAGTCTGAGAACAGTCTGAGAACAGTCTGAACAGTCTGAGGACAGTCTGAGAACAGTCTGAGAACAGCCTGAACAGTCTGAGAACAGTCTGAGAACAGCCTGAACAGTCTGAGAACAGTCTGAGAACAGTCTGAACAGTCTGAGAACAGTCTGAACAGCCTGAGAACAGTCTGAGAACAGTCTGGACAGTCTGAGAACAGTCTGAGAACAGTCTGGACAGTCTGAGAACAGTCTGAGAACAGTCTGAACAGTCTGAGAACAGTCTGAGAACAGTCTGAGAACAGTCTGGACAGTCTGAGAACAGTCTGAGAACAGTCTGAGAACAGCCTGAACAGTCTGAGAACAGTCTGAGAACAGTCTGAACAGTCTGAGAACAGTCTGAGAACAGCCTGAACAGTCTAAGAACAGTCTGAGAACAGTCTGAGAACAGCCTGAACAGTCTGAGAACAGTCTGAACAGTCTGAGAACAGTCTGAGAACAGCCTGAACAGTCTGAGAACAGTCTGAGAACAGTCTGAGAACAGCCTGAACAGTCTGAGAACAGTCTGAGAACAGCCTGAACAGTCTGAGAACAGTCTGGACGGTCTGAGAACAGTCTGAACAGTCTGAGAACAGTCTGAACAGTCTGAGAACAGCCTGAGAACAGTCTGAACAGTCTGAGAACAGTCTGGACGGTCTGAGAACAATCTAAACAGTCTAAACAGTCAAAGAACAGCCTGAACAGTCTGAGAACAATCTAAACAGTCTGAGAACAGTCGGGACGGTCTGAGAACAGTCTGAGAACAGTCTGAGAACAGCCTGAACAGTCTGAGAACAGTCTGAGAACAGCCTGAACAGTCTGAGAACAGTCTGGATGGTCTGAGAACAGTCTGAACAGTCTGAGAACAGTCTGAACAGTCTGAGAACAGCCTGAGAACAGTCTGAACAGTCTGAACAGTCTGAGAACAGTCTGGACGGTCTGAGAACAATCTAAACAGTCTAAACAGTCAAAGAACAGCCTGAACAGTCTGAGAACAATCTAAACAGTCTGAGAACAGTCAAAGAACAGCCTGAACAGTCTGAGAACAGGCTGAACAGTCTAAGAACAGCCTGAACAGTCTGAGAACAATCTAAACAGTCTGAACAGTCAAAGAACAGCCTGAACAGCCTGAGAACAGTCTGAACAGTCTGAGAACAGTCTGAACAGCCTGAGAACAGTCTGAACAGTCTGAGAACAGTCTGAGAACAGCCTGAACAGCCTGAGAACAGTCTGAACAGTCTGAGAACAGTCTGAACAGTCACCTGGTTCCAGGGCAGATTGATGTTTCTGCCTTCAGCTCTTCCGGTGCCAACAAAATGACTGTCAGACTCTGACAGGTGAGGCCAGAATGAGCCCTGATCATACCTGTGGACACTGAAGTATAGCACACTGACACACACACACACACACACACACACCTACAGTTTTAATTTAGAGTTTCTCTTCAGGAAATCAATAAAACCAAGATGGAGGCTGAGGGTTCACCTGGGGTCTTCCTGAAACAGGTACTGGATGCCCTGACCATGATGGACATCCCAGTCCACTATCAGCACCCTGCACCACACACAATAAGAGCAATCATCATCAGCCAATCAGAGCAAAGAAACTATTAACACACTGAACAGCAGGAGGTGCTGCTGTGATCCCCAACTGGCTTCCCACCCACCAACACTGACAGGAAGTGACACAAACGCCTACCTGTGGACTGAGTGCCTGGTCTGAGCGTAGCGAGCTGCGATCGCCACGTTGTTGAAAAGACAGAAACCGTTTGCCTCGTTAGCCTGAGCGTGATGACCTGGAGGCCTGAGGACAGACGGACGGACATTTTGTCATTCTTCATGTCTCATTATTGATGATCCTCATGAACTCAAACTGATACTGGATCATTCAGTGGGAGCTAGAGCTACAGTGTATATGACCAGCATCAGGACACAGTCTGTTGTTAACAACATATGAAATGAGACTGGTTCCTGAGGAGCACCTGAACGCACCATGAGGACTCAGTCCTGCTGATGTTACCTGATGATGGCGAATCCGTTCCTGAGCTGTGATGTCATCACCTGATCGACCAGCTGGAGGACCGAACCCACAGCAAACACACTCACCTGGAAGGAGTCCTGACACACACACACACATGTCTGTGAGTAAACAGAATAAATGTGTGTGTGTTATAAATGCTATTAAGGAGAACAGTTGTATGTTGTTTTTTTTGAAAGAGTTATTTACATTTTTGTTTTATTTTTTAGTTGTACAGTGTGTGTGTGTGTGTGTGTGTGTGTGTGTTCTTACTGGATGAAGGTAAACAGAGTCATATTTCTCAGACAGAGTGTGGAGTTCACCGTCTGCCATCGTCTGAGTCGACTTCATCAAGTCCACATAATGTTTCCTGCAGTAGAGACCAGTGGAGTTACAGTAGAGTTACAGTAGAGTGATTTAATGTGATTCTACTGGACTTACATGTGGCTCAGCAGCAGCTCTTCTTCTGTAGCTTCTCTAGGCTGAAACACAGAGGAGAGGAGAGCTCTCTCTCTTATCTATATATAAATATACACATATGTATATGTATATACGTGTGTGTGTGTGTGTGTGTGTATACACACAAACATTTATACTACATATATACTGTATATTTAAGATTTGTTACATATAAATCATATTTATTTAACCAGACAAGACATTAAAACTAATTATTAAATGAACTTAATCACAAAATTATGACTTCATGGACCTGGACCAGGGCCCTGGTCCTGTTTAAATCTTCAGCTCAGAGTGAGTGCATGAAGGACGGACCTCCACCATGACACAGTGGGACAGCAGGTCTTGTCTCTGCAGCTCCTCCATGATGGACGTCACTCTGTCAGGACTCTCTGGGTGACTGAACAACATCACAGTTCCCACATAACAAAGACCATGAGAACAACAATAACACATATGAATAATTAATAATGTTGTATGAGGCCCACCTGGGGTCCCACAGGTTGTGATGACGGCTGAAGACCTCAGATTGGACGAGTCCTGTCCCCCTGGCTGCTGGTCTGCTGGACAGATCCTGGACACAGGGAGGACAGGGAGGTGTAAAGACGGTTGTATTAAAGAAGAAATGTCACTCTGTCTGGTTTCTGTCTCACCAGGGCTTGCAGTTTGTCCTCCAGCTCCTCATCGTCCTCTCTGCTCCTCTCCATCCTTCCTCTCCTCTTCGCCTCCTGCAGACCTCCTCCTCCTCTCCTCTCCTCCTGTCCTTTGCTGCTGCTCTGAAAACACAGACATGAACATCCAAACATGACGGTGAGTCCACTGAGGGGGACAGAAGGCAGGACACCACAAAGGGACGAGTGGACTTGAGGTGAAACTGCAGCTCAGGTAGATGATTCTTGATCCCTGTCAATGAATGACACTTCAAGAGAGGTCCTCTAGGTCCTCTAAAGACCACTGGAGACCACTACAGACTGACCTGAGGAGACAGACGAGGAGATCTTCTGACTGACTTCAGCCCAGGTCCCAGAGAATCTGATCCAGACTGCATGTTTGATCCACCTGAAGAGAAAAAGACAACAGGCTGAACATCAATCATCAACAATCATAATCAATAATTAACTCATCTCAGAAGCCTTCCTGTCATGTACTGTTTGTGTCACATGATGCCTGTTCAGACATCCTGACTGAAGGAGGCTTGACAGAGCCTGATCTGTTCATCCTGGATCTGTTTCATGAACACCAAGAGGAGTGACTCAGTCCAGTCAGTTAAACTGTTCAGGCTTCAGGCTGCAGCAGACCACCAGCACGATCACAGAGTAATATATATATATATATATATATATATATATATCCATCCATTTTATGAAGATAGTGAATGTAAATACTGCATTCAAATATTACATATAGACACTGTATATAGATACTGCTTATAAACACTGTATATAGATACTGTTTATAAACACTGTATATAAACTCTGTATATAGATACTGTTTATAAACACTGTATATAAACTCTGTATATAGATACTATATATAAACACTGTATATAAACACTGTATATAGATACTATATATAAACACTGTATATAGATACTGTATATAAACACTGTATATAGATACTATATATAAACTCTGTATATAGATACTGTTTACAGACTCTGTATATAGATACTATATATAAACTCTGTATATAGATACTGTTTACAGACTCTGTATATAGATACTATATATAAACACTGTATATAGATACTGTATATAAACACTGTATATAGATACTATATATAAACTCTGTATATAGATACTGTTTACAGACTCTGTATATAGATACTGTACATAGACACTGTATATAGATACTGTATATAAACACTGTATATAGATACTGTTTATAAACTCTGTATATAGATACTATATATAAACACTGTATATAGATACTGTATATAAACACTGTATATAGATACTATATATAAACACTGTATATAGATACTGTATATAAACACTGTATATAGATACTATATATAAACTCTGTATATAGATACTGTTTACAGACTCTGTATATAGATACTATATATAAACACTGTATATAGATACTGTATATAAACACTGTATATAGATACTATATATAAACTCTGTATATAGATACTGTTTACAGACTCTGTATATAGATACTGTACATAGACACTGTATATAGATACTGTATATAAACACTGTATATAGATACTGTTTATAAACTCTGTATATAGATACTATATATAAACACTGTATATAGATACTGTATATAAACACTGTATATAGATACTATATATAAACACTGTATATAGATACTGTATATAAACACTGTATATAGATACTGTATATAAACACTGTATATAGATACTATATATAAACTCTGTATATAGATACTGTTTACAGACTCTGTATATAGATACTGTACATAGACACTGTATATAGATACTATATATAAACACTGTATATAGATACTGTTTATAAACACTGTATATAGATACTATATATAAACACTGTATATAGATACTGTTTATAAACACTGTATATAGATACTATATATAAACACTGTATATAGATACTGTTTATAAACACTGTATATAGATACTATATATAAACTCTGTATATAGATACTGTTTACAGACTCTGTATATAGATACTGTACATAGACACTGTATATAGATACTGTATATAAACACTGTATATAGATACTGTTTATAAACTCTGTATATAGATACTGTATATAGACAATGTATATAGATACTGTTTACAGACTCTGTATATAGATACTGTACATAGACACTGTATATAGATACTGTATAAAAACACTGTATATAGATACTGTTTATAAACTCTGTATATAGATACTGTATATAGATACTGTATATAAACACTGTATATAGATACTGTATATAAACACTGTTTATAAACTCTGTATATAGACACTGTATATAAACACTGTATATAAACACTGTATATAGATACTGTATATAGATACTGTTTATAAACACTGTATATAGATACTGTATGTAGATACTGTATATAAACTCTGTATATAGATACTGTATATAAACACTGTATATAGATACTGTTTATAAACTCTGTATATAGATACTGTATATAAACACTGTATATAGATACTGTATGCAGATACTGTATATAGATACTGTATATAAACACTGTATATAGACACTGTATATAGATACTGTACATAGACACTGTATATAGATACTGTATATAAACACTGTATATAGATACTGTTTATAAACTCTGTATATAGATACTGTATATAGACACTGTATATAGATACTGTTTACAGACTCTGTATATAGATACTGTTTATAAACACTGTATATAGATACTATATATAAACTCTGTATATAGATACTGTTTACAGACTCTGTATATAGATACTGTACATAGACACTGTATATAGATACTGTATATAAACACTGTATATAGATACTGTTTATAAACTCTGTATATAGATACTCTATATAGACACTGTATATAGATACTGTTTACAGACTCTGTATATAGATACTGTACATAGACACTGTATATAGATACTGTATATAAACACTGTATATAGATACTGTTTATAAACTCTGTATATAGATACTGTATATAAACACTGTATATAAACACTGTATATAGATACTATATATAAACACTGTATATAGATACTGTATATAAACACTGTATATAGATACTGTATATAGATACTGTTTACAGACTCTGTATATAGATACTGTACATAGACACTGTATATAGATACTGTATATAAACACTGTATATAGATACTGTTTATAAACTCTGTATATAGATACTGTATATAGATACTGTATATAAACACTGTATATAGATACTGTATATAAACACTGTTTATAAACTCTGTATATAAACACTGTATATAAACACTGTATATAGATACTGTATATAGATACTGTATATAAACACTGTATATAGATACTGTATATAAACACTGTTTATAAACTCTGTATATAAACACTGTATATAAACACTGTATATAGATACTGTTTATAAACACTGTATATAGATACTGTATATAGATACTGTATATAAACTCTGTATATAGATACTGTATATAAACACTGTATATAGATACTGTTTATAAACTCTGTATATAGATACTGTATATAAACACTGTATATAGATACTGTATGCAGATACTGTATATAGATACTGTATATAAACACTGTATATAGATACTGTATATAGATACTGTATATAAACACTGTATATAGATACTGTATGCAGATACTGTATATAGATACTGTATATAAACACTGTATATAAACACTGTATATAGATACTGTATATAGATACTGTTTATAAACACTGTATATAGATACTGTATATAGATACTGTATATAAACTCTGTATATAGATACTGTATATAAACTCTGTATATAGATACTGTATATAAACACTGTATATAGATACTGTTTATAAACTCTGTATATAGATACTGTATATAAACACTGTATATAGATACTGTATGCAGATACTGTATATAGATACTGTATATAAACACTGTATATAGACACTGTATATAGATACTGTACATAGACACTGTATATAGATACTGTATATAAACACTGTATATAGATACTGTTTATAAACTCTGTATATAGATACTGTATATAGACACTGTATATAGATACTGTTTACAGACTCTGTATATAGATACTGTTTATAAACACTGTATATAGATACTATATATAAACTCTGTATATAGATACTGTTTACAGACTCTGTATATAGATACTGTACATAGACACTGTATATAGATACTGTATATAAACACTGTATATAGATACTGTTTACAGACTCTGTATATAGATACTGTTTATAAACTCTGTATATAGATACTCTATATAGACACTGTATATAGATACTGTTTACAGACTCTGTATATAGATACTGTATATAGATACTGTATATAAACACTGTATATAGACTCTGTATATAGATACTGTTTATAAACACTGTATATAGATACTATATATAAACTCTGTATATAGATACTGTTTACAGACTCTGTATATAGATACTGTACATAGACACTGTATATAGATACTGTATATAAACACTGTATATAGATACTGTTTACAGACTCTGTATATAGATACTGTTTATAAACTCTGTATATAGATACTCTATATAGACACTGTATATAGATACTGTTTACAGACTCTGTATATAGATACTGTACATAGACACTGTATATAGATACTGTATATAAACACTGTATATAGATACTGTTTATAAACTCTGTATATAGATACTGTATATAGATACTGTATATAAACACTGTATATAGATACTATATATAAACACTGTATATAGATACTGTATATAAACACTGTATATAGATACTGTATATAGATACTGTTTACAGACTCTGTATATAGATACTGTACATAGACACTGTATATAGATACTGTATACAAACACTGTATATAGATACTGTTTATAAACTCTGTATATAGATACTGTATATAGATACTGTATATAAACACTGTATATAGATACTGTATATAAACACTGTTTATAAACTCTGTATATAAACACTGTATATAAACACTGTATATAGATACTGTATATAGATACTGTATATAAACACTGTATATAGATACTGTATATAAACACTGTTTATAAACTCTGTATATAAACACTGTATATAAACACTGTATATAGATACTGTATATAGATACTGTTTATAAACACTGTATATAGATACTGTATATAGATACTGTATATAAACTCTGTATATAGATACTGTATATAAACACTGTATATAGATACTGTTTATAAACTCTGTATATAGATACTGTATATAAACACTGTATATAGATACTGTATGCAGATACTGTATATAGATACTGTATATAAACACTGTATATAGATACTGTATATAGATACTGTATATAAACACTGTATATAGATACTGTATGCAGATACTGTATATAGATACTGTATATAAACACTGTATATAGATACTGTATATAGATACTGTATATAGATACTGTATATAAACACTGTATATAGACACTGTATATAGATACTGTATATAAACACTGTTTATAAACACTGTATATAGATACTGTATATAGATATAGATACTGTATATAGATACTGTATATAGATACTGTATATAGATACTGTATATAGATACTGTTTATAAACACTGTATATAGATACTGTATATAGATACTGTATATAAACACTGTATATAGATACTGTATACAGATACTGTATGCAGATACTGTATATAGACACTGTATATAGATACTGTTTATAAACACTGTATATAGATACTGTTTATAAACACTGTATATAGATACTGTATATAGATACTGTATGCAGATACTGTATATAGACACTGTATATAGATACTGTATATAAACACTGTATACAGATACTGTATACAGATACTGTATGCAGATACTGTATATAGACACTGTATATAGATACTGTTTATAAACACTGTATATAGATACTGTATATAGATACTGTATATAGACACTGTATATAGATACTGTATATAGATACTGTTTATAAACACTGTATATAGATACTGTATATAGATACTGTATATAAACACTGTATATAGATACTGTATATAAACACTGTATATAGATACTGTATATAAACACTGTATACAGATACTGTATGCAGATACTGTATATAGACACTGTATATAGATACTGTTTATAAACACTGTATATAGATACTGTATATAGATACTGTTTATAAACACTGTATATATATACTGTATATAGATATTGTATGCAGATACTGTATATAGATACTGTATATAGATACTGTTTATAAACACTGTATATAGATACTGTATACAGATACTGTATGCAGATACTGTATATAGACACTGTATATAGATACTGTTTATAAACACTGTATATAGATACTGTATATAGATACTGTTTATAAACACTGTATATAGATATTGTATATAGACACTGCATATAGATACTGTATATAAACACTGTATATAGATACTGTATGCAGATATTGTATATAGACACTGTATATAGATACTGTATATAAACACTGTATATAGATACTGTATATAAACACTGTATATAGATACTGTATATAGATACTGTATACAGATACTGTATATAAACACTGTATATAGATACTGTATATAGATACTGTATATAAACACTGTATATAGATACTGTATGCAGATACTGTACATAGACACTGTATATAGATACTGTATATAAACACTGTATATAGATACTGTATATAGATACTGTATACAGATACTGTATATAGACACTGTATATAGATACTGTATATAAACACTATATATAGATACTGTATATAGATACTGTATGCAGATATTGTATATAGACACTGTATATAGATACTGTATATAAACACTGTATATAGATACTGTATATAGATACTGTATACAGATACTGTATATAGACACTGTATATAGATACTGTATATAAACACTGTATATAGATACTGTATATAGATACTGTATGCAGATACTGTACATAGACACTGTATATAGATACTGTATATAAACACTGTATATAAACACTGTATATAGATACTGTATATAAACACTATATATAGACACTGTATATAGATACTGTATATAGATACTGTATATAAACACTGTATATAGATACTGTATATAGATACTGTATATAGACATTGTATATAGATACTGTATATAAACACTGTATATAGATACTGTATATAGATACTGTATATAGACATTGTATATAGATACTGTATATAGATACTGTATATAAACACTGTATATAGATACTGTATATAGATACTGTTTATAAACACTGTATATAGACACTGTATATAGATACTGTATATAGATACTGTATATAGACACTGTATATAGATACTGTATATAGATACTATATATAGATACTGTATATAGATACTGTATATAAACACTGTATATAGATACTGTATATAGATACTGTATGCATATACTGTATATATATACTGTATATAGATACTGTTTATAAACACTGTATATAGATACTGTATGCAGATACTGTATATAGATACTGTATATAGACACTGTATATAAACACTGTATATAGACACTGTATATAGATACTGTATGCAGATACTGTATATAGATACTGTATATAGATAATGTATGCAGATACTGTATATAGATACTGTATATAAACACTGTATATAGATACTGTATGCAGATATTGTATATAGACACTGTATATAGATACTGTATATAAACACTGTACTGTATATAGATACTGTATACAGATACTGTATATAGACACTGTATATAGATACTGTATATAGATACTGTATATAGATACTGTATGCAGATACTGTACATAGACACTGTATATAGATACTGTATATAAACACTGTATATAGATACTGTATATAGATACTGTATACAGATACTGTATATAAACACTGTATATAGATACTGTATATAGATACTGTATATAAACACTGTATATAGATACTGTATATAGATACTGTATGCAGATACTGTACATAGACACTGTATATAGATACTGTATATAAACACTGTATATAGATACTGTATATAGATACTGTATACAGATACTGTATATAGACACTGTATATAGATACTGTATATAGATACTGTACATAAACACTATATATAGATACTGTATATAGATACTGTATGCAGATATTGTATATAGACACTGTATATAGATACTGTATATAAACACTGTATATAGATACTGTATATAGATACTGTATACAGATACTGTATATAGACACTGTATATAGATACTGTATATAAACACTGTATATAGACACTGTATATAGATACTGTATGCAGATACTGTACATAGACACTGTATATAGATACTGTATATAAACACTGTATATAAACACTGTATATAGATACTGTATATAAACACTATATATAGACACTGTATATAGATACTGTATATAGATACTGTATATAAACACTGTATATAGATACTGTATATAGACATTGTATATAGATACTGTATATAGATACTGTATATAAACACTGTATATAGATACTGTATATAGATACTGTATACAGATACTGTATATAAACACTGTATATAGATACTGTATATAAACACTGTATATAGATACTGTATATAGATACTGTATGCAGATACTGTACATAGACACTGTATATAGATACTGTATATAAACACTGTATATAGATACTGTATATAAACACTGTATATAGATACTGTATATAGATACTGTATACAGATACTGTATATAGACACTGTATATAGATACTGTTTATAAACACTGTATATAGATACTGTATGCAGATACTGTATATAGACACTGTATATAAACACTGTATATAGATACTGTATATAGATACTGTATATAAACACTGTATATAGATACTGTATATAGATACTGTATACAGATACTGTATATAAACACTGTATATAGATACTGTATATAGATACTGTATACAGATACTGTATATAGACACTGTATATAGATACTGTTTATAAACACTGTATATAGATACTGTATGCAGATACTGTATATAGACACTGTATATAAACACTGTATATAGATACTGTATATAGATACTGTATATAAACACTGTATATAGATACTGTATATAGATACTGTATACAGATACTGTATATAAACACTGTACATAGACACTGTATACAGATACTGTATATAAACACTGTATATAGATACTGTATATAGACACTGTATACAGATACTGTATATAGACACTGTATATAGATACTGTATATAAACACTATATATACTGTATGCAGATACTGTATATAGACACTGTATATAGATACTGTATATAAACACTGTATATAGATACTGTATATAGATACTATACATATATATATATATATATATATAGTACATAGATCGAAGGGGAGCTACCACTGAAAACACAGAGACTCAACAGACTTTGACACCGGAACGACAGACCGAGTATTTCAACATATAAATTAATACTGATAATGATAACAATTTTAACACTAACAACACAATAACACTAGTGATAACAGGGGACTCACCTCTTCTGCCGTTTCTTCTTCCCTTCTGCTGTTTTTTTTTTTCTCTGAGCGCCAACTGTACTGTCGCACTCATCTGACGTCACAGCATGAATTTCCGTTGCGACTCGATGACGTTGAGCTGACGTTGACTGAGCGCAGGTCCAGTTTTTTGTTTTGATCTGCTTTTATTTGTAGAAAACCACTGTCCTACTAGCAGTAATTTTTCTCTTTGATTTGAAAATAAATCAAAGGGCAAACATGTTTTTTTGTTTTTGTTTTGCTTTTTTAATATAGCTGTTTGTCATTTTGTCAAATTCCATTTTCTTAAAATCACCTTACTTAGATATTAAACTCTATTAAAATAGAGGCAGACATAGAAAAGCAGCATAAACACAAACAATATTTGAAATCATTGGCCCCTTTGCTTTTATTGAATGTAAGAGACAAAGGTGTAAATAAATAAATGTGTATTCATATATAGCATTATTAGTACATATTATTGTATGACATAACGTCTTAGATAGCTATCTCTGAAAAAAGCACAGATATTTTACTATTATTATTATTATTATTACAAAATATGAGTTTACATGTTCTCCTCATGTCTGTGTGGGTTCTCTCTGGTACTCCGGCTTCCTCCCACCATCCAAAAACATGCATGGGGATTAGGTTAACTGGTTAATTTAAATTGACCGTAGGTGTGAATGTGAGTGTGAGTGGTTGTCTGTCTCTATGTGTCCTGTGATGAACTGGACACTTGTCCAGGTTGTACCCTGTCTTTCACCCTAAGACAGATGGGATAGACTCCAGCCCCCCTGACCCTATGAGAGGAAAAGAGGGAGAAGATGGATGGATGGATATTACAAAATATAAAACCTGTGATACATATTTGTAATGACCAGATCTACCCAGTCAAACATATTGAAGATCTTTTGACAGGTCATTTAATATTTGATGTGATTTCTTCTGATTAGAAAAAGAATAATCAATGAATGGAGATTCATCACAGATAAAAACGGTATTATGTTTTCATCACTGTGGCCAAATTTAATAATGAGAAACAATAAAAGATCATTCATTTTTAACGAAACATCAGTTTTAATGCAACAACATGAACAGATAATAAAAAAATATCAAAACAACTGTAGCAGACCAAGGTGATATAAAATTACATAAATGAAAAATAACATGCTAATGTTTTGGTTATTAATATTTAAATGTTTGTTTTATAAAACACACACATGTTCAACATTAAATAAACAGATGACATACAGATGTGATAGAGGATAAAACAGGATTCGGACATTAAAAGGGTTTATTTACTTCGTAACACTGAACAGTGTAGTGTTTGGTCACAGACTGGTGGCTGATGGGTAGTGTAGTTTTTCAGGATGATCAGTCTGTCAGCAGTTAGAGGGTCAGACTACAGATCCAACAGTGGTGAGAAGAGCAGGCTACAGCTTCTTCATCAGGTGATCAGCTCATAATACTGATGAGTGTTTATGTTGTATGTCATCTTAAGTGTCTCATAATCACCAGATCAACATCTTTTATTTCACAATGAACAGAAAAATGATGAAGCTTCTGTTGGAATTATGAGACAAGACGGCCATGTTTGTTTCTGTGGTGGAACACTGTTGTTGTTGGAAACATTAAAACACTTTTAAAACACAAATACACTTTAAATGTGCTCTGTCTCTCCGGCTGTCTACCTGTCCTTGGCAGAGCGCAGGTCGGTGGTGATTGGGTCGTGCTGGATGGTTTGGTGCAGCATCAGAGCCAATAAACCGGCTCGGTTGGTCATGGCCGTCCTCAGATTCCTCTCCTGCTCAAAAAGCTCGTCTAGCTTGTACCACTGACAGAAAGACAAGCAGCCGTTACCGTGGCGATAAGGACGGCAGGTAAAGAAATAAATGAAAGCACAAAGCTTAGCTGTTACCACTCTGACTCTCTCCAGGTCCACCTCAGCTCGTCGAAGCTTCTCCCAGCAGTAATGTTTGTTACACTTCCTCTTTGACAGACGGCAAAACTCTCCTGTCGCCTCGAACACGTCTCTCACCAGAGGACAACCACACACCTCATCTGCTGGTACCTGACAGGAGGAGAGGAGGAGGAGGAGAAGAGGAGGGGAGGAGGAGAAGAGGAGGGGAGGAGGAGGGGGAGGAGAGGAGAGGAGAGGAGGAGAGGAGGGGAGGAGGAGAGGAGGGAGGAGGAGGAGGAGAGAGAGAGGAGGAGGAGGAGGAGGAGGCGGAGGAGGAGGAGAGGAGAGGAGGAGGGAGGAGGAGGAGGAGAGGAGAGGGGGGGAGGAGGGGAGGAGGAGAGGAGAGGAGAGGAGGAGAGGAGGGGATCAGGAGGAGGAGGAGAGGAGAGGCGGGGAGGAGGGGAGGAGGAGGAGGAGGAGAGGAGAGGCGGGGAGGAGGGGAGGAGGAGAGGAGAGGAGGAGAGGAGGGGAGGAGGACGAGGAGAGGAGGAGGAGAAGAGGAGGGGGAGGAGAGGAGGAGGGGAGGAGGAGGAGGAGAGGAGAGGAGGTTTGGTTTGGTTTTCAAAATCCCTTTATTGTTCCACAGGGAACACCCTCACCATTCAGCTTCTCGCGCTATGTTGAAAAACAGACACAACAAAACAGACAAAACAAAACAACCTCAGCTCAGAGGTTCTCCCTTCAGAAATTTAAAATCAACCCTCCATCCTCCCCCACAGAGCACAGAACCCCCCCAACAGTCCACCTGTGGCTGAAAGCCTGCACAGTGTCCATCAATTGATGGTAGGTGTGCTCTACCCTCAGTCTGGTCTTTAAAAGTCCCAGCAGAACCGGTACCACCTCCACACTGCCGGTCCCCTGTGCCTGGTTTCTGCGAGTCAACCAGATGGCCGACTTGGCAGACCCAGACAAGAAGTTTATCAATGTATGTACAGTTTTCTTTTTGACAGTGTACTTTGGGCCAAATATAAACAACTGAAAAGAAAACCCCTCCCCCAAACCCTGGAACCATCCTTTAAGGAGGTCAAATAATGCAGTCAGTCTGGGACACAATACAAACAAATGCTCCAGGGTTTCTACCTGGGCACAGAACCCACACCCCTCCCCCAGCTCCGGATCAAGGTGTGCCTTGTACCTGTTTGTGGCTATTGCACCATGTACAACCCTCCACTGGAGGTCTGCTGTCCTCTTCTCAATGGGCAGCTTGTACAGGGACCGCCAGCTGCCTTTCGGGGAAGAACCTGGACCAATTAACTCAGTCCACCTCGACTCTCTCATATTCTCTAATGTCCTCAGGTTCAAAACCTTGACACAGGTCCGATAGAGCTCCTTTTTCCCTGCAGTCTGAAACTTGTCCAGGTGTGGTGTGGTGAAGGACAGCAGCTGGCCTCCTCCCTCCTGCCACCCACCCACAGCTGGTGTGATTACCAGAGAGGGGAAGCTGTACTCAGCCTCCCCACTCCACTGCTCACACAGAGTCTGATCCTCAACGAAGGATCTGAGGTGTTGCAGCAGGGCAGCACGGACCTCCTGCACCACCCTGTTAATCAGTCTGATGGAGGTGATGCTGCTAGTGTCTCTCAGGGCATCCACAGATGTTGCTGTCATCCTCATCAAGTGGCCCAGCTTGGTGCAGCCGGCTTCTCTGAGTTTGGCTCTCAGGCTGGCAGACTGCAACGTTTGAGTCTTTAAAAAGTTGTTAAAAAACAAAGGTTCCTCAAACAGCCACATGCCTGGTGTCTTCTCAGTGGTCCTGGTGCTGTTTAAAACCTGCCAAGCCTGCAGGACAGAGCTATAAAAAGGTGTCAGCCCAGAAAGGTCCATGTCCTCAGACTGCAGGAGGAACAGCTGCTTATCATATTCCAAACGTCCAGCTCTCCTCAGCAGCATTCCAGCTGTGCTGAGCCAGGTTGGGCCACAGCTGTAAAGCAGTCTTTGAGCAGTCCGGAGTCTGAAGGAGGCGATTTTGGACTGAATATCCACCAGTCCCTGTCCCCCTTCATCCACAGGCAGGTAAAGTCCTGCTGCCCGGATCCAGTGCCGTCCAGACCAGTAAAAATCCAAGATGGCTCTCTGAATATCCTCCACCAGACCTCTAGGTGGCGTTAGAGCGACCAGTTTGTGCCAGAGAGTCGAGGCGACCAAGTTATTGGAGACCAGGACTCTTCCCCTATATGACAACTGGGGTAGCAACCATTTCCATTTAGATAACCGGGCACACACTTTCTCCTTCACTCCCTCCCAGTTCTTCTTCTGGAAGCCCTCCGACCCCAGAAACACCCCCAGGACCTTCAGCCCCTCCCTGCCCCATTCCAACCCCCCTGGCAGACTGGGCACTGCCTGATCCCTCCACTGCCCCACCAACAAACCCTCACTCTTAGCCCAGTTCACCCGTGCAGAAGAAGCCCTCTCATACAGTGACAGGGTGTCCTGCAGACATTGACCGTCCCCCTGACTGGAGATAAAAACGTTAATATCGTCTGCATAAGCAGAGACAGTAGGAGGACGTTCAAGGCCACAGGACCCCGGCAGTGAAATGCCGCTGAGTCGACCCCTCAGCCTGCACAGCAAGGGCTCTATGGCCAGGCTGTACAGCTGCCCCGAGATAGGGCAGCCCTGCCTGATCCCTCGCTGTACAGGAATCGGCCGACTCAGCCCTGCCCCCATCTTCACCAAACACTGTGCGCCACTATACAATAAACGAACCCAAGACAAAAACCCATCACCAATACCAAAACCTCTAAGTGCAGAAAACAAATAGGAGTGATCCACCCTATCAAAAGCTTTCTCCTGGTCCAGAGAGACAATACCAATTTTCACACTCTCAGACCTACACACATCAATAACATCTCTCATCAAGAAGATGTTGTCCATAATGGTCCTGTCAGGGACACAATAAGTCTGGTCTGAATGAATGATCAGTTCCAGTATGTCCTTCAGCCTATTAGATAGGGCTCTGGAAAGGATCTTATAATCCGCACAGAGGAGGGAGACAGGCCTCCAGTTCTTGAGCAGAGCCAGATCTCCTTTTTTGGGCAGCAGCGAAAGCACTGCCCTTTGACAGGAGACAGGAAGTGCTCCAGTTTTAAAACAGTCCATAAAAACACCGTGAAGGTCAGGTCCAAGGGTGTTCCAGAACCGTTTGAAAAAGTCCACAGGAAGCCCATCGATCCCAGGGCCCGTCCTGCTGCCATCTGGTGGACAGCTGCCGTCAGCTCCTCCAGCGTCAGCTCCTCATCCAGAGCCCCTTTCTCCTCCTGGCTCAGCTGAGGAAGCCCCTCCAGGAGCTCCTGGCGACCCTCCATGCTGCATGGCTCCGCCTTGAAGAGACCAGCGTAGAACTCCACAGCATGGTTCCTCATCTCGCCGGGTTGGTGGTCACTTTGCCACCAGGGAGCTGAAGACAGGTCATCTGCTTCCTCTGGGCCGTCGTCCTCTCCAAGTTGAAGAAAAAGGAGCTGGGGCGTCCATGTCCTTCAGCTGGAGGAAACGAGACCTGACCAAAGCTCCCTTCACTCGCTCCTGCAGGAAGGAGCTCAGCTCTAGCCTCTTCTCCTGCAGCTGGTGACTCCTAACAGGATCTGGGTGCCCATGTAACTCCTCCTCAGTGTCCCTGATTCTAGCCTCTAGCTTGTGTATTGCAGTTTTGACTCTAGCTGTGGAGTGGGAAGTGTACTGCTGGCAGAAGCAACGGATCTGCACCTTCCCCATCTCCCACCACAGCTTTAAAGAATTAAAATCAGTTTTTCTGGCCCTCCACTGCTGCCAGAAGGCCTCAAAGTACTGGCAGAAAATTCTGTCCTGCAGGAGTCTGTTGTTAAAAAGCCAGTATGACTTGACCCTTTCACCCGGTGTGATGACTAACTCTATCGTGACAAAATGGTGATCAGTGAAACCTACTGGATAAATGGTGCTCTGTGTTAATCTAGTGCTGAGTGTTTTTGAAATGTAAATCCTGTCTAACCTCGCTGCACTGACCCAGTTGTTAGTGACCCTCACCCAAGTGTACTGTCTAGTGTGTGGATGTTTAACCCTCCAGGTGTCTAAAAGGTCCAGGTGTGTGATGACTCTGTTCAAGGCCTGAGCTGACTGTGGATGGGGTTCCCCACTTGTCCGGTCCACAGTGAAGTCCAGTGTGCAGTTAAAATCTCCTCCAATAATTAGCTGGTCCTGCTGGAAGGTGTAGAGTTCCTTTTGTAGCAGGGTGAAAAAGGCTACTCTTTCTGCTCCTTGGTTTGGGGCATAAATGTTCACAAAGCAGAACACAGAGTCTTGAATTTGTGCTTTGACGATCAGCAGCCGGCCCTTCACCACCTCAGTGGAGGATAAAACTGTCACCTGAGCAGCAGCTCTGAACAGCACAGCTACTCCTGCACTGACGTTAGTGCCATGGCTGAGGACACAGGACCCCTGCCACCATAAGCCCCAGTCCACCTCGTCAGATGGGAGGGTGTGTGTCTCCTGCAGGAACACCACATCCACCTGCTTCTGAGCAGCGACCTCAGAGATCAGAGCCCTTTTTTGTCGATCTCTGCCACCATTAATATTTAGGGACCCCACTTTTAGACTCCTCATGAAAAGGTTAGAGAGGAGAAACAGAACAGAAACAAGAAAAGAACAGTAAAGAGGGGAAAACACTGTACTAGACATGATCAGTTAATCTTCTTGACCTTTTAACATTTTTTCTCATCGCCTCCTTCCTCAGAACAGTAATGTGCTTTTTAAGTCTGAATCGTTTCCTCTCATCTAACAAGTCAAACCCAACCAGCTTTTTCAGAGCATTCACTGATCTGATGAATTTATCAGTGTCTTCAAAATAATCAGTGACTTTAACAGACTTTTTATAAGTCTCATCCAGGAAGTTGTTCATTTCCTCCAGAGGATACAGATCAGTAGTTCTGCTGCAGCTTTCACCCACAGATACACTATCTGACTCTGAGTCAAACTCCATGTCGTCCTCACAGCAGGACACCTGACTGTTAGACACAGTCTGTCCCTCTGTCTGACTGGTGGACACAGCAGCAGCAGAGGAAGCTGCAGACAGTGGAAGTTCAGTCTGACAGTTATTTTTCTCAGCAGCTTCAGTCTGCTGCTCCACAGTCTGGCACCGCCCCTCCCCACCTTTCTCACCACCGCGATCACCGTCAGGCTCACCAGCGGGTTCCCCGTCAGGCTCACCAGCGGGTTCACCGTCGGGTTCCCCGTCAGGCTCACCAGCGGGTTCACCGTCAGGCTCACCAGCGGGTTCACCGTCAGGCTCACCAGCAGGTTCACCATTGGATTCGGCCACGGATTCGCCGGCCGCGGCATCCCGATCGGGCGCAGCAGCAGCCGCTGGAGCGGAGCCACTCGGAACACCAGCTGAAGTTGCAGCCTGCTGCTGCTTGTGAGGACACGCAAACCGCTTGTGTCCGACATCACCGCATTCAAAACATTTCATCTGTCCTGAGCTGGCATAAACCATGTACGAGCCCTCACCGTGCCTGACTCTGAATGACACCTCCAGGGTCTGAGAAGGAGAGTCTAAAAACATGAATACCTGTCTCCTCAGGGACTGAACATGTTTAAGTTTGGGATCTTTGCATCCCAAACTTACATTTTTAAAACCACTTGCAAACTTTCCGAATCTGCGGAGCTCGTTTTCCAGCAGCTCGTTAGAAATAAATGGAGGAACCCGGATACGGTGATCCTCGTGGAAGGAGCTGACAGCGGGGACACCTGCACATACAGGTCCCGAATGAACACCCCGCTTCCTATCAGCTGATAGACCAGCGGCTCTGATTTTAAGAACACTACCACAGCTTTGTTCATCCTGGAGGCGAAGCTCAGCTGGTCATGGCCGACCTGCTCCCCCACAGCCAGCAGAACCTCCTCCACACTCACCGAACTATCCGGATGGACGATCCGTACTCCCTGCCGGATAGACGGAGGTGGCGTCTCGGAGGACGCCATGCCTCCCGAAAACGACCAGAGACCAGCAGACAGAACCTCTGACAGTCGGCAAACAACGAGAAAACAATTAAAAGACCTCACCTGATCATGCACAAGTGAATAAGCACAGTAGAAATCCCAAGAATTGCGACAGAAACCATTCAAAGCTCCGCGCCACTCACACTTCCACCACTCACGCTACCGCTCACACTCACGCTCACCGGAACCAGAGGAGAGAGGAAGAGGAGAGGAGAGAGGAGGTTAATATTATTACTATCTTATATATTTTATATTTTTTTAATTCAAACTATTTCCTGTTCTGCTGAAAGAATGAGAATTTATTAATTTTAAATATCATATTTAAATGAGGAAGAAACATAATATTAATAGTCAGAATAATAATAACAATAATAATATTAATAATAATAAGAGTCTTATGTTTACCTTTGGGTCTCTGGAGTGTTCAGGACACAGAACCTGCAGCCTCTTACAGTAGGTCTTACTGTGAGGGTTATAAACATCACAGAACAACCTGGTGGCTCTGACAGAGCAGGAGCAGGAGGGAGGAGGAGGGAGCAGGAGGAGGAGGAAGGAGGAGGGAGGAGGGAGGGAGGAGGAGGAGGAGGGAGGAGGGAACAGGAGGGGGGAGGAGGAGGAAGGAGGAGGAGGAGGAAGCAGGAGGAGGAGGGAGGAGGGAGCAGGAGGAGGAGGAGGGAGGAGGGAGCAGGGGGAGGAGGAAGGAGGAGGGAAGAGGAGGAGGAGGGAGGAGGGGGCAGGAGGAAGGAGGAGGGAGGAGCAGGAGGAGGAGGAGGGAGGAGGAGGAGGGAGGAGGGAGGAGGAAGGAGGAGGGAGGAGGGAGCAGGAGGAGGAGGAAGGAGGAGGGAGGAGGAGGAGGGAGGAGGGAGCAGGAGGAGGAGGAAGGAGCACGGCGGAGCAGGCGGGAGGAGGGAACAGGAGGGGGGAGGAGGAGGAAGGAGGAGGGAGCAGGAGGAGGAGGAAGCAGGAGGGAGGAGGAAGCAGGAGGAGGAGGGAGGAGGGAGCAGGAGGAGGAGGAAGAAGGAAGGAGGAGGGAGGAGGGAGCAGGGGGAGGAGGGAGGAGGGAGCAGGAGGAGGAGGAGGGAGGAGGAGGAGGGAGGAGGGAGCAGGGAGCAGGAGGAGGAGGAGGGAGGAGGGAGCAGGAGGAGGGAGGAGGGAGCAGGAGGGAGGAGGGAGCAGGAGGAGGGAGGAGGAGGGAGGAAGAAGGAGAGGAGAGAGACAAGATATGTCTTAGTGTGAAGACATTAAACTCCAGAGACAGGTAGACAGACAGACAGGTGGTCTTACCCCTCTATTCTTGTTGGATACATGGAACCAAATGAAGTCTGACTCTCATACTGATCAGACACAGAGAGAGAGACAGGTGGACAGACAGGTGGACAGGTAGAATCATTATTAAACCATCCTGGAGGGACACTGCAGTTAGGTGAGGATATTATGGGATGTCTGAGCAGAGCCCGACCTTAGCGTAGCATCTCTCCATGTGTCTGAGAGCCACCTTTGGGTGGACAGGATGACTGCAGGACACACAGAAGACCTGCAGGTCTGTGTCCTCACCATCTCCTTCAGTCACCTGGAGAGAGAGAGACAGGTAGAGAGAGAGAGAGAGAGACCAGATCAAACCGATGAATCAAATCGAAGGATAACTGTATCTCTTCCTGTCTGTCCCCCGTCTTACCTCCTCGTGGTGTTGGACCTGCTGCTGTTTGGCGTTAGCGATGATGTCCTCCAGTTCATGGAAGCGTCTCTCCATCAGAGTGAGGCGGAGTCTCGCCGCCTGCTGCTCCTTCCTGATTCGCTCCAGCTGTCTCCGTCCCATCTCCTCGGCAACGCAGGGACTCTGCTGCCACTGCTGTATCCTCTGGGGAAGGATCTCATAGATACGACTGACAGGGGACAGACAGAGAGAGAGACAGAGGGACAGAGACAAATAGCTCAGTTCAGGTGTGTCTCCATCCCCTCAGGTGTGGACAGGTGGGACTCACTTGGCAGCCAGCTTCATGCCACAGTCCTCAGAGCAGTACTTGGAGTTTGTCCTCGCTGGTTGGACACATCCTGGTCCCAGGCACTGTCGCAGAGCCCCGCCTACCTCCTTAGCCCCGCCCTCACCCCCCCGCTCGCTGTGGCGCTCTCTGTGGCGCTGCTTTGCTTTGTGGCGCCGAGGCTTCACTTCCTGTTTCGGGGTGGAAACGGACTTCTGCAGCAGAGGACAGGCGTGTCAGTGACATCAGCAGTGACATCATCTGCAGGTATAAATGGCTCTCACCTTCTTCTCGGTCCTCTTCTCTCTCCTCTTGACATGTTTCACCTTCACCGCCTTCTTCCTCAGAGAGTCCGACTGGGCCTCCTCCTCCTCCTCCTCCTCCTCGCTGTGCCACACCTGTAACAGGAAAATGCGTCACACCACAGGAAGTGTCTGTTGTGGCAGCTGATTGGTCGGAAGCGCTTACTGACCAGGTCTCTGTATCCAGCAGCTTTGTACTGCTCATACAGCTCCAGCTCGCTCTCACTGAACACCTCCTCCTCCTCTTCCTCCTCCTCTTCCTCCTCCTCGGTCTGATGACCCGGCCCTCGCCTCAACAAACCCCGCCCCCTGCTGTGACTCATTTCCTCATCTTTGACACGAAGCATCTTCTGCTCAGACATCATGACAACACAACAATAACACAATAGATCCAGAGTAGCACGGCTGGCCACTCCATTGGGTACCCTAGCTCTGGCAGACTCACCCTGGCTCGGACCTCACACTGCCTCAGGCGACACTTCTGCCGGATCTTGTTTGGACCTCCAAACTTCTTCATGTCTTTGCAGAAGTCACAGTGAGCGCAGTCCTCTGTCCTCAGGCAGGCGTCACACTCTCCACACATCCTGGCTGAACGCTTGATCTGGAACAGGAGGAGTATCGGCTTGTTGCTAGGTTACCTGTGAGCCCCACCCACTGTCAGTTGGGTTGCTAGGTTACCTGTGAGCCTCGTCTCCTGTCAGTCCTGGGCTGGGGGGTTGAGCCCCAGTCTCTGTCAGGTTTGTCCTCCCGCTCAGAGTCTTTCGCCTCCTTCAGCTTGGTTTTCTTCAGACGGTATTTAATCTCCAGAGATTGGTCTTTGTCTGCAAGGGACAACCCATACTTTTAACAGGCAGCTAACAGCTAACACACAGCTAACTGCTAACAGGCAGCTAACACACAGCTAACTGCTAACAGACTGCTAACAAAGAGTTAACTGCTAACAGACAGCTAACTGCTAACAGATTGCTAACAGGCAGCTAACACACAGTTAACTGCTAACAGACTGCTAACAGATAGCTATCTGCTAACAGACTGCTAACAGGCAGCTAACACAAAGCTAACTGCTAACAGACAGCTAACTGCTTACAGACAGCTAACTAACTGCTGACTAACTGCTAACAGACAGCTAACCGTTAACACGCAGCTAGCACACAGCTAGCGCACAGCTAAAAGAAACACTGACCTCTGCAGGAGGGACAGAACCAAACTCTGATGGATTTAGCTGCTTTTTCCGAAACTCCAACACAGTTTCCGTGAAACCACTCAGTACAGCTGTCACACCCTCTGACAGACAGACAGGTAGACACAGAGGTTAGTGTTGCCTCCTGTCTCCATGGTAACTGTTATTTAAAGGTATATTATTATAATTCCACATATGATTATTATTACATCATGAAACAGTTGATGTCTGGTTTCCTGCAGATACAGTACTCTGGACCGTTGAGGGTCAGCATGGCATCCCGTCCTCCTTCCTTTTCACCTCCTCCTGCTCCTCCCGGTACTCCTGGTCCCACTGGTCGTCCTCCTCCCCCCTCCTCCGGACCTTGCTCTGCTCCTCCTGCCACCTCCTCCTCTGACTGAGAAACAACACGATCAGACCACATCAGACCAGGTCCAGGTTTCCATGGTTTCTCATGCTAAAGCTAGTTTCTCCTCCAAACCAAACTCCATTCATTTTTTGACACATTTCAGTCCTGATGTTTGTGATGTAGCAGGTTAACAATCACTGTTCTCATCTAAAAATCTCACTCTGTCTCGCTCAGGAGGACTCACCATGATGAAGCTGATCCTCACCAAACCTCTGTTCGCTTTTCACTCATTTTGTTTCTGAATCAGAACCTGAAGCAGAGCCTGCAGTCAGACGAGAGTCTAGGCTACCGCCTCTTTGTTTCCGCTCCTTGTTCTTCTTCTGTGCGGTGCAGCAGTGAGAGAGCAGCGACCCCTGGAGGAAAGAGGCAATAATGACATTAATAATGATAATCATCCATCCATCTTCTCCCTCTTATCCTCTCATAGGGTCAGGGGGGCTGGAGTCTATCCCAGCTGTCTTAGGGTGAAAGACAGGGTACACCCTGGACAAGTGTCCAGTTCATCACAGGACACATAGAGACAGACAACCACTCACACTCACATTCACACCTACGGTCAATTTAAATTAACCAGTTAACCTAATCCCCATGCATGTTTTTGGATGGTGGGAGGAAGCCGGAGTACCAGAGAGAACCCACACAGACATGAGGAGAACATGCAAACTCCACACAGAAAGACCCCGGGCCGGGAATAGAACCCAGTACCTTCTTGCTGTGAGGCGACAGTGCTAACCACTACACCACCGTGCCTCCTATGATAATCATAGCAGATAATAATAATAACAATTGTTATTATTACTATCATTATTTTATTAAATAATAATAACAATAGCAAAATAACAACAGTAGTAGTAATGACAAAATATTAATGATGGCAACAGTAATAACAATTACAATATAATAGTTATAAAAGTAGTAATGATAGTAAAAATAATAACAATGACAACTTGAGCCCATCCCAGCTGTCAGAAAAAGAGGTGGAGTTTTAAGCTGCAGTTCTCTGTTGCAACAGCAGGAGGCATCAGTGAGTCACATTCAGACAGCTTCAACATGCCCTCTGTACCTACTGATACATATTTATCCATCTATATATCTATCTGTCTATGTATGTCTGTATGACACGAGTCATATTAATACTAGTATTAGTAATAATAACAATAATAATAATAATGATCGTGTTAAACAGACTCCACCTCCTGCTGGGTGTGCTGCTCCGTAGAGGAGGAGGTGTCACTCTGTTTAAAACAGGACGCTTCAAACCAAAAGAGACAGCAAGAGGAGGAAGAGCGTCAGAGGCTGCAGGTAGGAAACTTTACTCTGTCCATCAGTTTATTCATTTTATCTGCACGCTCTATGACGATACAGCTGTTCAACATTTTAGTCAGCCTGATGAGTAAGACTATGAAAAAAAATAAAATAAAATGAACTTCAGTGGATTTTAATAATCATGCAGCAGACTGGATGTTTCTGTAAAAAATAAAAATGTTATATATTAATACATTTATCTGTTCATTAATAACACTTTTAATGTTTCACATTACTAATATATATTTTATGTTAGTAACTGTCATACATTTTAATGGTTCTGCTCTGTTATTTTACTGTGATGTCCAAACGACCTCATGTTTTGGCAGGATGGATGTGACATCATACGACGATATCACTGAGGGTGGAGTCAATAAGAACCAATCAGAATGCATCTTGAACCAGCCAACAGCTAATGGGACGCTCCCGCATCCCAGCAGAGGTGAGTTCTTCACTTCATGTGTGAGTACTAATTAAACGGACACTGTGTAATTTTTTTTCTCCCACCCAGTGGTTAAATTTGACTTTGCATGCATTGCAACATGGTTGGGACTACGGTAAGTGGAATGGGTCAACTCCCGGGCGGTCACTATCACCACGGATCCCCGGCCTGGAGCTCCGGTCATTTTATGGCCCTTTTATGCTTTTTTGGTGATGAGGATTCAGCGCGGCATAAGTATGCTCTTGTATTATGACTAAAAGTGCAGTGCAGGTTTTAGTTTAGTGCCAGATAAGTAAAACTGGCGTCTCCACCTTACTTCTCTGTGTAAATGTGAATCGCAAAACACAGAAATGCATTTTGTCCTATGGCTACTAGCAGGTAGTGCTTTATGTCCCTCTCGGCAGTCCGTAGTTTTTGATAGACCGGAAAGACATGGAAGCTTCCGTATGAGCGACCCGCTCTATGTAAAGACAGATAACTGATTCTTCACCCAGGAGGATAAGTCAGAGTGTTGGCAGATGTTATTTTACACCAGTGAGATCTATTTATGAATGAAGACGTTGATTTGAGGTAATAAAGTACTTAAAAAATGACACAGTGTCCCTTTAACCAGTACTAACTGACCAGTAATACTGCAGAGCACAAAGTAACCAATAATACTACCCCAGAGTACTACAGTGTTCTCATTCCAAGATGGTGGCGTTCTTCTCATTTAGATCGTCCTCTTGCAGAGGAAGCCACACCCCCTCTCTCTGTTAGGTCAGAGGATGATGACAGCGATGATGTCATCAATATCACCTTCACCAATGATATCGCTGGCCTCCTGTCTACCCAGCATGCATCTGAACTCCAGAAACTGAAAGGTAGCAGTTAAATACCCAAACATGATGTCTCCTTTAATGTCTCCTCTAATGTCTCCTCTGATGTCTCCTCTAATGTCTCTCAGGTGTGGACACCTCAGTGTCTCCTCCTCCTCCTCCTCACAGCACCAATCAGAATAATCTCTCCACTAGTAAAAGCCACGCCTCCTTACATACGGACGCCGCCCACATTAAAGAGGTTGCTGGAGACGGTGAGCCAATCAGATTTGATCTGTGAATACACCTCTTAGTAGACCTGTTAGTAGACCTGTTAGTAGACCTGTTAATAGATCTGTTAGTAGACCTGTTAGTAGACCTGTTAGTAGACCTGTTAATAGACCTGTTAATAGATCTGTTAGTAGACCTGTTAGTAGACCTGTTAGTAGATCTGTTAGTAGACCTGTTAGTAGACCTGTTAATAGATCTGTTAGTAGACCTGTTAATAGATCTGTTAGTAGACCTGTTAGTAGACCTGTTAGTAGACCTGTTAATAGACCTGTTAGTAGATCTGTTAATAGACCTGTTAGTAGACCTGTTAGTAGACCTGTTAGTAGACCTGTTAGTAGATCTGTTAATAGACCTGTTAATAGACCTGTTAATAGATCTGTTAATAGACCTGTTAATAGATCTGTTAGTAGACCTGTTAATAGATCTGTTAGTAGATCTGTTAATAGACCTGTTAATAGACCTGTTAGTAGATCTGTTAATAGACCTGTTAATAGACCTGTTAATAGACCTGTTAATAGATCTGTTAGTAGATCTGTTAATAGACCTGTTAATAGATCTGTTAATAGACCTGTTAATAGACCTGTTAGTAGACCTGTTAATAGACCTGTTAGTAGACCTGTTAATAGATCTGTTAATAGACCTGTTAGTAGACCTGTTAGTAGACCTGTTAATAGACCTGTTAATAGATCTGTTAATAGACCTGTTAATAGACCTGTTAATAGACCTGTTAGTAGACCTGTTAGTAGACCTGTTAGTAGATCTGTTAATAGACCTGTTAATAGACCTGTTAATAGATCTGTTAATAGACCTGTTAATAGATCTGTTAGTAGACCTGTTAATAGATCTGTTAGTAGATCTGTTAATAGACCTGTTAATAGACCTGTTAGTAGATCTGTTAATAGACCTGTTAATAGACCTGTTAATAGACCTGTTAATAGACCTGTTAATAGATCTGTTAGTAGATCTGTTAATAGACCTGTTAATAGATCTGTTAATAGACCTGTTAATAGACCTGTTAGTAGACCTGTTAATAGACCTGTTAGTAGACCTGTTAATAGATCTGTTAATAGACCTGTTAATAGACCTGTTAGTAGACCTGTTAGTAGATCTGTTAATAGATCTGTTAGTAGATCTGTGAATACACCTCTTAATAGATCTGTTAGTAGACCTGTTAGTAGACCTGTTAGTAGATCTGTTAGTAGACCTGTTAGTAGACCTGTTAATAGATCTGTTAATAGACCTGTTAGTAGATCTGTTAATAGACCTGTTAGTAGACCTGTTAATAGACCTGTTAGTAGACCTGTTAATAGACCTGTTAGTAGACCTGTTAATAGATCTGTTAATAGACCTGTTAATAGACCTGTTAGTAGATCTGTTAGTAGATCTGTGAATACACCTCTTAATAGATCTGTTAGTAGACCTGTTAGTAGACCTGTTAGTAGATCTGTTAATAGACCTGTTAGTAGACCTGTTAATAGACCTGTTAATAGACCTGTTAATAGATCTGTTAATAGACCTGTTAGTAGACCTGTTAATAGACCTGTTAATAGATCTGTTAGTAGACCTGTTAGTAGATCTGTTAATAGACCTGTTAATAGATCTGTTAGTAGACCTGTTAGTAGATCTGTTAATAGACCTGTTAATAGATCTGTTAGTAGACCTGTTGGTAGACCTGTTAGTAGACCTGTTGGTAGATCTGTTAATAGACCTGTTAATAGACCTGTTAATAGATCTGTTAGTAGACCTGTTAGTAGATCTGTTAATAGACCTGTTAATAGACCTGTTAATAGATCTGTTAGTAGACCTGTTAGTAGACCTGTTAATAGACCTGTTAGTAGATCTGTTAATAGACCTGTTAATAGACCTGTTAATAGACCTGTTAATAGACCTGTTAATAGATCTGTTAGTAGACCTGTTAGTAGACCTGTTAGTAGACCTGTTAGTAGATCTGTTAATAGACCTGTTAATAGACCTGTTAATAGATCTGTTAGTAGACCTGTTAGTAGACCTGTTAGTAGACCTGTTAATAGACCTGTTAGTAGACCTGTTAATAGACCTGTTAATAGACCTGTTAGTAGACCTGTTAATAGACCTGTTAATAGATCTGTTAGTAGACCTGTTAGTAGATCTGTTAATAGACCTGTTAATAGATCTGTTAGTAGACCTGTTAGTAGATCTGTTAATAGACCTGTTAATAGATCTGTTAGTAGACCTGTTGGTAGACCTGTTAGTAGACCTGTTAGTAGACCTGTTGGTAGATCTGTTAGTAGACCTGTTGGTAGACCTGTTAGTAGACCTGTTGGTAGACCTGTTAATAGACCTGTTAGTAGACCTGTTCGTAGATAAACTAACTGCTGGAACATCAACAGTGTTCATCAGACAGGAAGCTGAAAAGTGAAGCCGCTCCCTTCTCACTGCTTATCAGCTGAAAACACAGTTTATCAGTCAGACACAGAGACAGTCTGGTTCAGTCCTGCAGACTCCATGATACCAGCAGTGTGTAAGATGCGTTCACTGTCTCCACACCTGTCTCTATAGATTGTTGCGTTCACTGTCTCCTCACCTGTCTCTATAGATTGTTGCGTTCACTGTCTCCTCACCTGTCTCTATAGATTGTTGCGTTCACTGTCTCCTCACCTGTCTCTATAGATTGTTGCGTTCACTGTCTCCTCACCTGTCTCTATAGAATTGTTGCGTTCACTGTCTCCACACCTGTCTCTGTAGAATTGTTGCGTTCACTGTCTCCACACCTGTCTCTATAGATTGTTGCGTTCACTGTCTCCTCACCTGTCTCTATAGATTGTTGCATTCACTGTCTCCTCACCTGTCTCTATAGATTGATGCGTTCACTGTCTCCACACCTGTCTCTATAGATTGTTGCGTTCACTGTCTCCACACCTGTCTCTATAGATTGTTGCGTTCACTGTCTCCTCACCTGTCTCTATAGATTGATGCGTTCACTGTCTCCACACCTGTCTCTATAGATTGTTGCGTTCACTGTCTCCTCACCTGTCTCTATAGATTGTTGCGTTCACTGTCTCCTCACCTGTCTCTATAGATTGTTGCGTTCACTGTCTCCTCACCTGTCTCTATAGATTGTTGCGTTCACTGTCTCCTCACCTGTCTCTATAGATTGTTGCGTTCACTGTCTCCTCACCTGTCTCTATAGATTGTTGCGTTCACTGTCTCCACACCTGTCTCTATAGATTGTTGCGTTCACTGTCTCCTCACCTGTCTCTATAGATTGTTGCGTTCACTGTCTCCTCACCTGTCTCTATAGATTGTTGCGTTCACTGTCTCCTCACCTGTCTCTATAGATTGTTGCGTTCACTGTCTCCACACCTGTCTCTATAGATTGTTGCGTTCAATGTCTCCTCACCTGTCTCTATAGATTGTTGCGTTCACTGTCTCCACACCTGTCTCTATAGATTGTTGCGTTCACTGTCTCCTCACCTGTCTCTATAGAATTGTTGCGTTCACTGTCTCCTCACCTGTCTCTATAGATTGTTGCGTTCACTGTCTCCTCACCTGTCTCTGTAGAATTGTTGCGTTCACTGTCTCCTCACCTGTCTCTATAGATTGTTGCGTTCACTGTCTCCTCACCTGTCTCTATAGATTGTTGCGTTCACTGTCTCCACACCTGTCTCTATAGATTGTTGCGTTCAATGTCTCCTCACCTGTCTCTATAGATTGTTGCGTTCAATGTCTCCTCACCTGTCTCTATAGAATTGTTGCGTTCACTGTCTCCTCACCTGTCTCTGTAGAATTGTTGCGTTCACTGTCTCCTCACCTGTCTCTGTAGAATTGTTGCGTTCACTGTCTCCTCACCTGTCTCTATAGAATTGTTGCGTTCACTGTCTCCTCACCTGTCTCTATAGAATTGTTGCGTTCACTGTCTCCTCACCTGTCTCTATAGAATTGTTGCGTTCACTGTCTCCTCACCTGTCTCTATAGAATTTTTGCGTTCACTGTCTCCTCACCTGTCTCTGTAGAATTGTTGCGTTCACTGTCTCCTCACCTGTCTCTGTAGAATTGTTGCGTTCACTGTCTCCTCACCTGTCTCTGTAGAATTGTTGCGTTCACTGTCTCCTCACCTGTCTCTGTAGAATTGTTGCGTTCACTGTCTCCTCACCTGTCTCTATAGATTGTTGCGTTCACTGTCTCCTCACCTGTCTCTGTAGAATTGTTGCGTTCACTGTCTCCTCACCTGTCTCTGTAGAATTGTTGCGTTCACTGTCTCCTCACCTGTCTCTATAGATTGTTGCGTTCACTGTCTCCTCACCTGTCTCTATAGATTGTTGCGTTCACTGTCTCCTGGCGTGTCTCTTCTGCGAGCTGCTCTCCATGTTTTCGGCGTTGGGGGAGTGTCTGGCGTGTGGTGTGGGCGGAGCCGGCTGTTGTGATGCTGTGATTGGCTGCTGCTGTGTGGAGGCGGCGGGGGAGGCGGCCTGCACAGAGGAGGCGTGTCAGGCCGTGTTGGATTGTGGGATGCTGGAGGGCTGCTGTGGCTCAGCCGACTGCTTGGAGATTTGCCTGGAGTGCTGCTCCATCTGCTTCCCCTCCTAGAGCAGCCAATCAGAGAGCAGCTACCAAATGATGTCAGCGCGCCGGCTGTTGCCTGGAGACGGAAACAGCTGAGGACACAGAGATCGAACTACGTCATCACCTGGATGAGCTGTCAGTACCTCCTGTTGAGGTGTGAGCTCACTTCCTGTCACACGGTCACCAGCTGAATCGCACTGTTGATTAAAAAAAAACAATAAAATAATAAAATCAAGCGCTCCAACATCTGTCCAACTGCCCACAAACACTTAAAAACAATAAAGGCATTAACGTCCTTTACATAATAACAAGCAAATCAAATGAAGCGGAGCTAATAAAGAAAAGATCAATAATCATGAGAGACGCTTGTCATTTAAAACTTCACGAAGCGACTAGAAATAAAAAGCTGCACCCTCAGACCCTCAGGGCGGGACAGGAAGTGTGTCCTGCTGGGACAGGAAGTGGGTGTTCGTTGAAGCAACATGCCAGGACAACCAAACAGGAAACAGGAAGTGAGTGAAATGACAGCACCACCTGACCCCCTGGACGGCTGACATCAAAGAGACACACAGGTCTATATCTGTAGGTATATATAAACACACAGTTTGATATCTTCCGCAGAAACAGCAGTGCCCCCTGGTGGACTCAGTGAATAAAACACATTACTGTTGCCATGGAAACAGACTGAGGGGCTGCTTGTGAGGAAACATTACAGACAGACTATTTTCTGTCAAATGATTTATTTCTATAGAAAAGTGTGAATCTATAAAAACATTACGGGTCATATTCAGACGGCATGCGCCACGGAAACAAACTGGATATATGTACACAGGAATGCAATAAATCAGAAGAACAACATCAATAAACAAACAAACATCCCTTTTTAGAAGAATCTGAGCGACCAGCCTTTCAAAGCTACGCTAACTCGCTAACAGTTTGTTCCGTTCAGAAATTGATTTCATTGCTATTTGCCCGTCAATTTTCCAGCGTTCATCAAGAGTGACGTTAATCAGATTATCGCTACAAGAGAGCTAGCATAGTCTCTGGTAAGACTCACAGCTACAGCTCACAGCTAGCTAACCTAGCAGTTGGTCTGAACACCAATAGTTAGGTAGCTGTTAGCTACTGTTAGCTCACTTAGCTTACTGTTAGCTCATTGTTATTAAGACAGTCAGCTAAAGAGCAAGTGAACAAATGGTTAGCCAGTTAGCTAGCTCAGTGCTAACTCTTTTATGATGAAAACAGTCGGCTGAATTTGCACATTGCCCATGTAATCTTGCATCATTTGCATAAAATTTAGTATTAAAGATATAAAATGTTTGAATATATTTGCTGCATTTTCGAAATGAAGTCGCTCAGAGGGTCTGAGGAGTCTCAAAGCGTGGCCCAGGGACCCCCGACGGTCAGCGAAACATTTACAATTCATTCTCTTTTTACTTTACAAAATATGTCATATAAAAATGTGTATTTTTTTTTTTTACAGGTTTCATAGTTTGGTGAATAATATTTAAATTTTAAAAATATAAAATGGTTAATAGATTTTGTTCTAATCTAACAAACCTACATGTGTTTAATATCTTTGTCTTGTTCTTTCACATCAAGTGTCATAAAAATGTGCTATGTTAATAATCCAGGGGATAACGAGACATCACAGGGCTCTGGTCTGTTCTAGATGATTCTGTTCTAGTTTCCCTTCTGGATCACAAAGCTCAGCTCAACCATCAGTAATAAAAGATGACGTGGATCGGTATTAATGGTCAGTGCTTGTGATTATAGATTCATATTTACAGTCACTCCTGAGTCTCTGCTGCCATCTGCTGGTTCAACTGGTCACAGATCAGATCAGCACAGGATCAGGTGATGCTGCTGCAGGTGAAGCTCCTGCTGTGACATCACTGAGAGGCGGGGCCAAGAGGAGGGACACTTTGGGAAACTTTCCCAGGAACAGTTGAAATGAACAAATGTTCTACGGAAGATTAAAACATGAATAGATGGAGTTTATGAGACAACAACTCTGAATTTAAATGAGTCCAGTTTGTGTGACTCCTTCAGTCTTTTGAGGAGGACACCTGAAGCAGCCAATCAGCTGGGAGTTTGTTCATTATCGGCCAATCAGAGGTCGTTGTCCATGCTGAAGCTGCTCCTCCTGCTGCTTGTCATTGAGGCTCCACAGGACAGCAGGGGGTCCAACCCCACGCCTCCTCCTCCTCCCACCTCCTCCTCCTCCATCAGGAGCTCCGTCAGGCCCACATCAGACATCAGGTCTGTGGAGAAGACGCCGGATGCTCCCTGAGGATCCTCCAGCTCCACAAAGCTCAGAGCATCCAGACCCAGACCAGGAGTCACCAGGGAGGAGGAGGAGGTGAAGGGGTGAGGAGGTGGGGGGGGGAGCAGGGCCTGGGGGTCCAGAGAGGAGGAGGAGGAGGATAGGGAGGAGGTGGGGTGGAGGTTGTGGAGACGGGCCTGGAGCTCCAACTCCTGCAAAGAGGAAACAGCTGATGAACACAGCGTTGTGATTGGTTAGCTCACAGGACTGACTGTGATGTCAGAGTACAGTCTATGGTGTCTCTATGAATCTGAGGAGGACATGTCCCCCGTCCTCAGTGCCATCTGAATTCATCAATCAGGAAATCATTTACCAAGTAACGGACACACGCACCATATTGTATCTGTGTTTATTTATTTTAACTGTGATGCCTCAGAATATTATTACTGTGCAGCCCTGGTCAAACATGACGATGCAATTACATTAACCATCTTTACTGAGTCTGTCCTCACTCCTGTCTCCTCCTGTCTCCTCCTCACTCCTCTCTCCTCCTCTCCCCTCCTCACTCCTCTCTCCTCCTCTCTCCTCCTCACTCCTCATTCCTGTCTCCTCCTCTCCCCCTAACTCCTCTCTCATCTCTCCTCCTCACTCCTCATTCCTGTCTCCTTCTCTCTCCTCCTCACTCCTCTCTCCTCCTCTCCCCTCCTCACTCCTGTCTCCTCCTCACTTCTCTCTCCTCCTCTCCCTTCCTCTCTCCTCCTCACTCCTCTCTCCTCCTCTCCCTTTCTCTCTCCTCCTCATTCCTGTCTCCTCCTCTCCCCCTAACTCCTCTCTCATCTCTCCTCCTCACTCCTCATTCCTCACTCCTCATTCCTGTCTCCTTCTCTCTCCTCCTCACTCCTCATTCCTCATTCCTGTCTCCTCCTCTCTCCTCCTCACTCCTCTCTCCTCCTCTCCCTTCCTCTCTCCTCCTCATTCCTCATTCCTGTCTCCTCCTCTCCTCCTCACCTGTATGCGCAGTAGCAGGGAGTGGTTGGTGTTCTCCAGCCTCCTCTGTCTCTCCTCCATCTCTCTGCTCCTCTGCTGCTCCTTCTGTAGTTTTCTTATATAATCCACTGAGGCCTTCAGGATGGTTCCTTTATTCCACCTGGACTCCCTGAACGACCAATCAGAGGCCTCGTCTCATTAAAACAGTATCACAGTACTTATATATCATTGCAGTATCACAGTAGAAACTGGACTCCACTGTGTAAAAAAGAAAAACTGTATATATTTTGTTTTATCCTATTTTATTTTTTATCCTATTTTATTTTTGATTTCCTTGAACCCTGTGTGTTTTCATCTTTCAAGCTGCTGGAACTGTAAATTTCTCTGTGAGATGAATAAAGCATCTATGTATCTATCTATCTATCTATCTATCTATCTATCTATCTATCTATCAGTATTTATGTATCACTGCAGTATCACAGTATTTATATATCACTGCAGTATTTATGTATTAGTGCAGTATCACAGTATTTATATATCACTGCAGTATTTATGTATCAGTGCAGTATCACAGTATTTATATATCACTGCAGTATTTATGTATCAGTGCAGTATCACAGTATTTATATATCACTGCAGTATTTATGTATCAGTGCAGTATCACAGTATTTATATATCACTGCAGTATTTATGTATCAGTGCAGTATTTATGTATCAGTGCAGTATTTATGTATCAGTGCAGTATTTATGTATCAGTGCAGTATCGCAGTATTTATGTATCAGTGCAGTATTTATGTATCAGTGCAGTATCGCAGTATTTATGTATCAGTGCAGTATTTATGTATCAGTGCAGTATCGCAGTATTTATGTATCAGTGCAGTATTTATGTATCAGTGCAGTATCGCAGTATTTATGTATCACTGCAGTATTTATGTATCAGTGCAGTATCACAGTATTTATATATCACTGCAGTATTTATGTATCAGTGCAGTATCACAGTATTTATGTATCAGTGCAGTATCACAGTATTTATGTATCACTGCAGTATCGCAGTATTTATGTATCAGTGCAGTATCACAGTATTTATGTATCAGTGCAGTATCACAGTATTTATATATCACTGCAGTATTTATGTATCAGTGCAGTATCACAGTATTTATATATCACTGCAGTATTTATGTATCAGTGCAGTATCGCAGTATTTATATATCACTGCAGTATTTATGTATCAGTGCAGTATCACAGTATTTATGTATCAGTGCAGTATCGCAGTATTTATGTATCAGTGCAGTATTTATGTATCAGTGCAGTATTTATATATCACTGCAGTATTTATGTATCAGTGCAGTATCACAGTATTTATATATCACTGCAGTATTTATGTATCAGTGCAGTATCGCAGTATTTATGTATCACTGCAGTATTTATGTATCAGTGCAGTATCGCAGTATTTATATATCACTGCAGTATTTATGTATCAGTGCAGTATCGCAGTATTTATGTATCACTGCAGTATTTATGTATCAGTGCAGTATTTATGTATCAGTGCAGTATTTATGTATCAGTGCAGTATTTATGTATCAGTGCAGTATCACAGTATTTATATATCACTGCAGTATTTATGTATCAGTGCAGTATCACAGTATTTATGTATCAGTGCAGTATTTATGTATCAGTGCAGTATTTATGTATCAGTGCAGTATTTATGTATCAGTGCAGTATCGCAGTATTTATGTATCACTGCAGTATTTATGTATCAGTGCAGTATTTATGTATCAGTGCAGTATTTATGTATCAGTGCAGTATCACAGTATTTATGTATCAGTGCAGTATCACAGTATTTATGTATCAGTGCAGTATCACAGTATTTATGTATCAGTGCAGTATCGCAGTATTTATATATCACTGCAGTATTTATGTATCAGTGCAGTATCACAGTATTTATGTATCAGTGCAGTATCACAGTATTTATATATCACTGCAGTATTTATGTATCAGTGCAGTATCGCAGTATTTATGTATCAGTGCAGTATCGCAGTATTTATGTATCACTGCAGTATTTATGTATCAGTGCAGTATCACAGTATTTATATATCACTGCAGTATTTATGTATCAGTGCAGTATCGCAGTATTTATGTATCACTGCAGTATTTATGTATCAGTGCAGTATCGCAGTATTTATATATCACTGCAGTATTTATGTATCAGTGCAGTATCACAGTATTTATGTATCAGTGCAGTATCGCAGTATTTATATATCACTGCAGTATTTATGTATCAGTGCAGTATCACAGTATTTATGTATCAGTGCAGTATCACAGTATTTATGTATCAGTGCAGTATCGCAGTATTTATGTATCAGTGCAGTATTTATGTATCAGTGCAGTATTTATGTATCACTGCAGTATTTATGTATCAGTGCAGTATCGCAGTATTTATATATCACTGCAGTATTTATGTATCAGTGCAGTATTTATGTATCACTGCAGTATTTATGTATCAGTGCAGTATCACAGTATTTATGTATCAGTGCAGTATCACAGTATTTATGTATCAGTGCAGTATTTATGTATCAGTGCAGTATCGCAGTATTTATGTATCAGTGCAGTATTTATGTATCAGTGCAGTATCGCAGTATTTATATATCACTGCAGTATTTATGTATCAGTGCAGTATCGCAGTATTTATATATCACTGCAGTATTTATGTATCAGTGCAGTATCACAGTATTTATGTATCAGTGCAGTATCGCAGTATTTATGTATCAGTGCAGTATCACAGTATTTATGTATCAGTGCAGTATTTATGTATCAGTGCAGTATCGCAGTATTTATGTATCACTGCAGTATTTATGTATCAGTGCAGTATTTATGTATCAGTGCAGTATTTATGTATCACTGCAGTATTTATGTATCAGTGCAGTATTTATGTATCACTGCAGTATTTATGTATCAGTGCAGTATCACAGTATTTATGTATCAGTGCAGTATCACAGTATTTATGTATCAGTGCAGTATTTATGTATCAGTGCAGTATCGCAGTATTTATGTATCACTGCAGTATTTATGTATCAGTGCAGTATCACAGTATTTATGTATCAGTGCAGTATCACAGTATTTATGTATCAGTGCAGTATCACAGTATTTATGTATCACTGCAGTATTTATGTATCAGTGCAGTATCACAGTATTTATGTATCAGTGCAGTATTTATGTATCAGTGCAGTATCGCAGTATTTATATATCACTGCAGTATTTATGTATCAGTGCAGTATTTATGTATCACTGCAGTATTTATGTATCAGTGCAGTATCACAGTATTTATGTATCAGTGCAGTATCACAGTATTTATGTATCAGTGCAGTATCACAGTATTTATGTATCAGTGCAGTATCGCAGTATTTATGTATCAGTGCAGTATTTATGTATCACTGCAGTATTTATGTATCAGTGCAGTATTTATGTATCACTGCAGTATTTATGTATCAGTGCAGTATCACAGTATTTATGTATCAGTGCAGTATTTATGTATCAGTGCAGTATTTATGTATCACTGCAGTATTTATGTATCAGTGCAGTATCACAGTATTTATGTATCAGTGCAGTATTTATGTATCACTGCAGTATTTATGTATCAGTGCAGTATCACAGTATTTATGTATCAGTGCAGTATTTATGTATCAGTGCAGTATTTATGTATCACTGCAGTATTTATGTATCAGTGCAGTATCACAGTATTTATGTATCAGTGCAGTATTTATGTATCAGTGCAGTATCGCAGTATTTATGTATCAGTGCAGTATTTATGTATCAGTGCAGTATCGCAGTATTTATATATCACTGCAGTATTTATGTATCACTGCAGTATTTATGTATCAGTGCAGTATTTATGTATCACTGCAGTATTTATGTATCAGTGCAGTATTTATGTATCAGTGCAGTATCGCAGTATTTATGTATCAGTGCAGTATTTATGTATCAGTGCAGTATCGCAGTATTTATATATCACTGCAGTATTTATGTATCAGTGCAGTATTTATGTATCACTGCAGTATTTATGTATCAGTGCAGTATTTATGTATCAGTGCAGTATCGCAGTATTTATGTATCACTGCAGTATTTATGTATCACTGCAGTATTTATGTATCAGTGCAGTATCGCAGTATTTATGTATCAGTGCAGTATCGCAGTATTTATGTATCAGTGCAGTATCGCAGTATTTATGTATCACTGCAGTATTTATGTATCAGTGCAGTATTTATGTATCAGTGCAGTATTTATGTATCAGTGCAGTATCGCAGTATTTATGTATCACTGCAGTATTTATGTATCAGTGCAGTATTTATGTATCAGTGCAGTATCGCAGTATTTATGTATCACTGCAGTATTTATGTATCAGTGCAGTATTTATGTATCAGTGCAGTATCGCAGTATTTATGTATCACTGCAGTATTTATGTATCAGTGCAGTATTTATGTATCAGTGCAGTATCGCAGTATTTATGTATCACTGCAGTATTTATGTATCAGTGCAGTATCGCAGTATTTATGTATCACTGCAGTATTTATGTATCAGTGCAGTATTTATGTATCAGTGCAGTATCGCAGTATTTATGTATCACTGCAGTATTTATGTATCAGTGCAGTATCGCAGTATTTATGTATCACTGCAGTATTTATGTATCACTGCAGTATTTATGTATCAGTGCAGTATTTATGTATCACTGCAGTATTTATGTATCACTGCAGTATTTATGTATCACTGCAGTATCGCAGTATTTATGTATCACTGCAGTATTTATGTATCAGTGCAGTATCGCAGTATTTATGTATCACTGCAGTATTTATGTATCAGTGCAGTATTTATGTATCAGTGCAGTATCACAGTATTTATGTATCACTGCAGTATTTATGTATCAGTGCAGTATCGCAGTATTTATGTATCACTGCAGTATTTCTGTATCAGTGCAGTATCGCAGTATTTATGTATCACTGCAGTATTTATGTATCAGTGCAGTATCACAGTATTTATGTATCAGTGCAGTATCGCAGTATTTATGTATCACTGCAGTATTTATGTATCAGTGCAGTATCACAGTATTTATGTATCAGTGCAGTATCGCAGTATTTATGTATCACTGCAGTATTTATGTATCAGTGCAGTATCGCAGTATTTATGTATCACTGCAGTATTTATGTATCAGTGCAGTATCACAGTATTTATGTATCAGTGCAGTATCGCAGTATTTATGTATCAGTGCAGTATTTATGTATCACTGCAGTATTTATGTATCACTGCAGTATCGCAGTATTTATGTATCACTGCAGTATCGCAGTATTTATGTATCACTGCAGTATTTATGTATCAGTGCAGTATCGCAGTATTTATGTATCAGTGCAGTATCGCAGTATTTATGTATCAGTGCAGTATTTATGTATCAGTGCAGTATTTATGTATCAGTGCAGTATCGCAGTATTTATGTATCACTGCAGTATTTATGTATCACTGCAGTATTTATGTATCAGTGCAGTATCGCAGTATTTATGTATCACTGCAGTATTTATGTATCAGTGCAGTATCGCAGTATTTATGTATCACTGCAGTATTTATGTATCAGTGCAGTATCACAGTATTTATGTATCACTGCAGTATTTATGTATCAGTGCAGTATCGCAGTATTTATGTATCACTGCAGTATTTATGTATCAGTGCAGTATCGCAGTATTTATGTATCACTGCAGTATTTATATATCGCTGCAGTATTGCAGTATTTATATATCGCTGCAGTATCGCAGTGTTTATATATCGCTGCAGTATCGCAGTATTTATGTATCAGTGCAGTATCGCAGTATTTATGTATCAGTGCAGTATCGCAGTATTTATGTATCAGTGCAGTATCGCAGTATTTATGTATCAGTGCAGTATCGCAGTATTTATGTATCACCGCAGTATTGCAGTATTTATATATCAGTGCAGTATCGCAGTATTTATATATTGCTGCAGTATCGCAGTGTTTATATATCGCTGCAGTATCGCAGTATTTATGTATCAGTGCAGTATCGCAGTATTTATGTATCAGTGCAGTATCGCAGTATTTATATATCAGTGCAGTATCGCAGTATTTATATATCACCGCAGTATTTATATATCAGTGCAGTATCGCAGTATTTATATATCAGTGCAGTATTGCAGTATTTATATCACTGCAGTATCGCAGTATGTATATATCAGTGCAGTATCACAGTATTTATGTATCAGTGCAGTATCGCAGTATTTATGTATCAGTGCAGTATCGCAGTATTTATGTATCAGTGCAGTATCGCAGTATTCATATATCAGTGCAGTATTGCAGTATTTATATCACTGCAGTATCGCAGTATGTATATATCAGTGCAGTATCACAGTATTTATGTATCAGTGCAGTATCGCAGTATTTATGTATCAGTGCAGTATCGCAGTATTTATATATCGGTGCAGTATCGCAGTATTCATATATCAGTGCAGTATCGCAGTATTTATATATCACCGCAGTATCGCAGTATTTATATATCAGTGCAGTATCGCAGTATTCATATATCAGTGCAGTATCGCAGTATTTATATATCACCGGAGTATCGCAGTATTTATATATCAGTGCAGTATCGCAGTATTCATATATCAGTGCAGTATCGCAGTATTTATATATCACCGGAGTATCGCAGTATTTATATATCAGTGCAGTATCGCAGTATTCATAAATCAGTGCAGTATCGCAGTATTTATATATCAGTGCAGTATTAAACGTATAAAGTGACTTCATTTGAATCTGAAGACAAAACAAAAAATGTCATGTGATGAAAGTATTAGTAGTCGTAGTATTAGTATTATTAGTATTAGTAGTATTGGTGGTATTGGTAGTGGTAGTATTGGTATTGGTGGTATTAGTGGTAGTATTAGTATTAGTAGTATTGGTAGTGGTATTAGTGGTATTAGTAGTTGGTGGTATTAGGTAGTGGTATTGGTATTAGTAGTATTAGGTAGTGGTATTAGTAGTATTAGTGGTATTAGTATTAGTGGTATTAGGTAGTAGTATTAGTATTAGTGGTATTAGGTAGTGGTATTGGTATTGGTAGTATTAGTGGTAGTATTGGTATTAGTGGTAATTAGGTAGTGGTATTAGTGGTATTAGTATTGGTGGTATTAGGTAGTGGTATTAGTATTAGTAGTATTAGGTAGTAGTATTAATTATTGGTATTATTAGGTAGTAGTATTAGTGGTATTAGTATTGGTGTATTAGGTAGTGGTGTTAGTATTGGTAGTATTCGTAGTGAGTATTAGTAGTGGTAGTGGTATTAGGTAGTGGTATTAGTAGTATTATTAGTGAGTATTAGTATTAGTGGTATTCATTGGTAGTAGTAGTAGTAGTAGTAGTAGTAGTATTTGTGGTAGTATTAGTAGTGGTAGTAGTAGTAGTAGTAGTATTAGTAGTATTCGTAGTAGTAGTAGTATTAGTAGTAGTATTCGTGGTAGTAGTAGTATTAGTAGTAGTATTCGTAGTAGTAGTAGTATTAGTAGTAGTAGTATTAGTAGTATTCGTAGTAGTATTAGTATTAGTAGTATTCGTAGTAGTATTAGTAGTATTAGTATTAGTAGTATTCGTAGTAGTATTAGTAGTATTAGTATTAGTAGTATTCGTAGTAGTACAGGATGGAGAGTTTACTGACGGATCGCTGGATTTTGGGACGAGAGCTCCGAGTTCTTTGATTCGATCGTTGATGTTGAACCTCCTCCTCCTCTCAACTGAAACACACAACATCATCATTGTTATTATTATTATTATTGTTATTATTATCATTATAATAATAATCATGTACTCACTGAGGTTATGGTTGTCTTTCTTTTGTCTCTCTTTGATCAGAGCTTTGGTCTCCACCTCTACAAGACAACAATCATTAACAAACATTTAATAAACATGAACAAACACCTAATCTGGTTCAAAGGATGTGTTTTATAGATAGACACATATGTGTTTTATAGATAGACACATATATATATATATATATATATATATATATATATATACACATTTGAAATGTGCTTATTGGTTTCAAGGTGTTATATCTGAGACACATTGCTGAGAGAACAAAGACGAGCGTTCTGTGGCTCAAATGTAACACCATCTAACTGTCACTAATCTGGACAGGAAGTAGAAAGTGATGATGAGGGGGAACACTTTGAGCTGGCAGGAAGTGCTGACGCTGACTCGTCAAAATAAGAAGAGGGAAGGAAAAAAAAGATTTTCAGTGGAACAGAGCAGGACAAGAGGGGAGGGGCTTCACTGCTCTGAGCCAATCAACAGCCAGCTCTGAGTCTGAGTCAGCTCCTCTCGTCCAATCAGGTTGATGTTCGTTATGCTAATGAGCGACACTCACCGTTCACCTCCCTTTTCACGGCGAGCAGGTGGGCCGGGCAACTGTTGCTAACGGCGACAGTGGGCGTGGCCATCCCTCTGCCACCGTACACGTCCAGCATGGTCCCAGACACTGGCAGCTGCAACGGACCAATCAGAGAGCAGAGTCACAGAGAGCGACCAATCAGAGGCAGAGGATGTCCAGAGCGTCTAAAGGATCAAATGTATTGAATTATTACAGTTTATCAACAACGAGGGTGATGACATCATCAGGAAAAGACCAGTCTATTATTTTATATTTCTATAGTTTTTATAAATTTGTTTCACACTGAAAACCTGCTCAGCTGATAAATCAGATAAAGAAGGGCCTGCTCAGGCAAAAGTAAAACAGAAACAGGCAAATTTACCCATATTTGGGACAACTAAAGGATTATCTTATGGCTACAGAATGAGTGAGATATGAATATTAATAAAAACGGCAAAAGCAACAAATTATGATTCAAGAAGCAAAAAACATGAGTAAAAAAGAAAAAAAGTAAAAAACTTGAATCCAGCCTGATTAAACTAATTAATGGTTTGACAGCCCTAATGTAAATACATAGATAAATACATGAAATACTCATATTTTTCAGCTGTAATCTGAACTGAAGTCAGTTCAAGTTCCTGCAGAGAAAAACTGCTGATCGAGCATAAGAAAAAAAACATAATAATCACAATAAACAGCTGTTTTCTATCCTAGACACACATTTTCTACAATTCTACTTGAAACTCAATATTTTCAAAATAAAGCTCATTCATTCATTCATTAAGTTCACCTCCATTTGCCACTAAAGCCAAATTAAATTAAGGTAAATTATTCATTTTAAATTCAAACTGAAAATCTTTTCTATGAACTTCAGCTCAGTTCAACTCTTCCAATAACCATAATAATCAGTTATTAAAACACAACAACATTAAAACACTCTCTCAGAGCACAGTTGATAGTACCTGTGTACTTTTACTTCACCAAAGGATCCAGGTACTTCTACTACTTCTACTACTACAGTTGTTAGTGTCTTCAGTCAAAGAAAAGCTGTTTACCTCAGATTTAATCCTCCTCTTGTCCGGCAGTAAAACTAAAATCCTCATCTTTCCTGGTCTCACACACACACACACACACACACACACACACACTGAGCTTCTCTTCCTGTTTCTGTCCCTCGACTGTTGCAGAAATGAGGAAGCTTCTCTTTAAGAGAGAAACAGTCACAGGAAGTCTGTCAAAATAAAATTTCTTAATTTTATGATTTTTTTTTCTGACCAGATAAAACTACTACTACCACACCGTTAGAACGCCCTGCGGCAGTGAAAGTGCTGCTACCGCACCGTAAGAACGCCCTGCGGCAGTAAAACTGCTGCTACCGCGCCGTAAGAACGCCCTGCGGCAGTGAAAGTGCTGCTACCGCACCGTAAGAACGCCCTGCGGCAGTGAAAGTGCTGCTACCGCGCCGTAAGAACGCCCTGCGGCAGTGAAAGTGCTGCTACCGCACCGTAAGAACGCCCTGCGGCAGTAAAACTGCTGCTACCGCGCCGTAAGAACGCCCTGCGGCAGTGAAAGTGCTGCTACCGCACCGTAGAGCAGCCCTGCGACGGTGAAACTGCTGCTACGGCGCGTAGAGCAGCCCTGCGGCAGTGAAACTGCTGCTACCGCACCGTAGAGCAGCCCTGCGGCAGTGAAAGTGCTGCTACCGCCGTAAGAGCAGCCCTGCGGCAGTGAAACTGCTGCTACCGGCGCCGTGAGCAGCCCTGCGGCAGTGAAACTGCTGCTACCGCGCACCGTAAGAGCAGCCCTGCGGCAGTGAAAGTGCTGCTACCGGCGCCGTAGAACGCCGTGCGGCAGTGAAAGTGCTGCTACCGCACCGTAGAGCAGCCCTGCGACAGTAAAACTGCTGCTACCGCACCGTGGGCAGCCCTGCGGCGGTGAAACTGCTGCTACCGCGCACCGTAGAGCAGCCCTGCGGCAGTGAGCTGCTGCTGCTACCGCACCGTAAGAACGCCCTGCGGCAGTGAAAGTGCTGCTACCGCACCGTAAGAACGCCCTGCGGCAGTGAAACTGCTGCTACCGCGCCGTAAGAACGCCCTGCGGCAGTGAAACTGCTGCTACCGCACCGTAAGAACGCCCTGCGGCAGTGAAAGTGCTGCTACCGCACCGTAAGAACGCCCTGCGGCAGTGAAAGTGCTGCTACCGCGCCGTAAGAACGCCCTGCGGCAGTGAAACTGCTGCTACCGCGCCGTAAGAACGCCCTGCGGCAGTGAAAGTGCTGCTACCGCGCCGTAAGAACGCCCTGCGGCAGTGAAAGTGCTGCTACCGCGCCGTAAGAACGCCCTGCGGCAGTGAAAGTGCTGCTACCGCACCGTAAGAACGCCCTGCGGCAGTGAAACTGCTGCTACCGCACCGTAAGAACGCCGTGCGGCAGTGAAAGTGCTGCTACCGCGCCGTAAGAACGCCCTGCGGCAGTAAAACTGCTGCTACCGCACCGTAAGAACGCCCTGCGGCAGTGAAAGTGCTGCTACCGCACCGTAAGAACGCCCTGCGGCAGTGAAACTGCTGCTACCGCGCCGTAAGAACGCCGTGCGGCAGTAAAACTACTGAATATGAATGAATTATTGTATTCAGTCTTACTTTGGTGAGAGGTTTGTTTCCTTTCCTGTGTTTCAGATCAATCAAAGACTTTATCGTCACTACGTCACAGAAATACGACTAAATTCTGGATCTGGATGATCACTGGATCTTTTTCAGGATGTTTCCTGAATGTTTCCTGTGTGTGTCTCACCGTCTTAGCTAGCCTCTTTCCAGACTCGACCAGCGTCAGAAATTCATCGTTCAGACTTGATTCCAGACTGATGATGTCATCGATGACCATCTCTTCCATCTGAACCAATCACAGATCAGACGGGATCAGGTTTACATTTTTATTTAGTTAGATGTAGATTATTATTTATATTTAGATGTTATTTGTGTTATCATTTAGATTCATTACATTATATTTTTGTTTACCTTTTCTCTGGTGTCTGCAGGTGAGGCGGGGCTCAGTGACAGTCTAGTCAGCTCCTGATTGGCTGGCTTGGTGGTGGACAGGTACTGACGCACCTGCTGCCTCTGAGCCTGCTGGATGTGATACCTGGTGGGGTTCTCCAGGTGAGTCTGCACCTGACAGACAGAGCAGGGCTGACTCAGCTTCATGGGATTAGACAGGAAACTCCTCCCCTTTCTCCTCCTTTCTCCTCCTTTCTCCCTCCTCCTACCTTGAGCACCTCCACAGGGACCTGAGCAGGAGGTCTGCTGGAAGAGGACACCGAGACAGAAATGGGGGAGGACGGGTCAGAAGAGCGGAGGAGCTGCTGCTGCGCCTCCTTCTGCTCCTCCTCTAGAGCCTGCTGACGCATCAGATCCTGACGCATCAAAACCCTGCAGGAGGAGGACAGCAGGAGGACAGTGAGACGCAGGTTATCAGGTGGAGGAGATTTGCGTGCTGTTGTTTTTATTTGTTATTGTTGTTTGTTACCTGGACGACATGGCTGACGGCACTGAGGATGAAGATGAGGAAGAGCAGGAAGCTGCTGATGGACTACAGAGAGAGAGAGCTTCATCACAACCTGTGACATCATCTCTGCACATGACATCATGCTCAGAGGTCACCTGAGTTACCTGATGCTGATTGGCTGACTCTTGATCTGGTAGAAAGTGTCACAGTCAGACGGCAGAAGAGCATCGACCTCGATGTCTGCGACAATACCAGACTCTACCCTGAGAGAGAGACAGGTGTAGAGAGAGAGAGAGAGAGAGAGAGACAGGTAGAGAGAGAGAGAGAGACAGGTAGAGAGAGAGTGAGAGAGACAGGTAGAGAGAGAGAGAGAGAGAGAGAGAGACAGGTAGAGAGAGAGAGAGACAGGTAGAGAGAGAGAGAGAGAGACAGGTAGAGAGAGAGAGAGAGAGACAGGTAGAGAGAGAGACAGGTAGAGAGAGAGAGAGAGAGACAGGTAGAGAGAGAGACAGGTAGAGAGAGAGAGAGAGAGACAGGTAGAGAGAGAGAGAGAGACAGGTAGAGAGAGAGAGAGAGAGAGACAGGTAGAGAGAGAGAGAGAGAGACAGGTAGAGAGAGAGAGAGAGAGAGACAGGTAGAGAGAGAGAGAGAGAGACAGGTAGAGAGAGAGAGAGAGAGACAGGTAGAGAGAGAGAGAGAGACAGGTAGAGAGAGAGAGACAGGTAGAGAGAGAGAGACAGGCAGAGAGAGAGAGACAGGTAGAGAGAGAGTGAGAGAGACAGGTAGAGAGAGAGAGAAAGAGACAGGTAGAGAGAGAGAGACAGAGAGAGGTAGAGAGAGAGTGAGAGAGACAGGTAGAGAGAGAGACAGGTAGAGAGAGAGAGAAAGAGACAGGTAGAGAGAGAGAGAGAGAGAGAGAGACAGGTAGAGAGAGAGAGAGACAGGTAGAGAGAGAGAGAGACAGGTAGAGAGAGAGAGAGAGAGAAGTAGAGAGAGAGAGACAGGTAGAGAGAGAGAGAGAAGTAGAGAGAGAGAGACAGGTAGAGAGAGAGAGAGAGAGAGAGAGAGAGAGAGAGAGAGAGAGAGAGAGAGAGAGACAGGTAGAGAGAGAGAGAGAGAGACAGGTAGAGAGAGAGAGAGAGACAGGTAGAGAGAGAGAGAGACAGGTAGAGAGAGAGAGAGAGAGAGAGACAGGTAGAGAGAGAGAGAGACAGGTAGAGAGAGAGAGAGAGAGACAGGTAGAGAGAGAGAGAGAGAGAGACAGGTAGAGAGAGAGAGACAGGTAGAGAGAGAGAGAGACAGGTAGAGAGAGAGAGAGAGACAGGTGAGAGAGAGAGAGACACTTAGAGAGAGAGAGAGAGAGAGAGTTAGAGAGAGAGAGAGAGTTAGAGAGAGAGAGAGAGAGAGAGAGAGAGACAGGCAGAGAGAGAGAGAGAGACAGGCAGAGAGAGAGAGACAGTTAGAGAGAGAGAGAGAGACAGAGAGAGAGAGAGAGAGACAGGTAGAGAGAGAGAGAGACAGTTAGAGAGAGAGAGAGACAGGTAGAGAGAGAGAGAGACAGGAGAGAGAGACAGAGACAGGTGAGAGAGAGAGAGATGGAGAGAGAGAGAGACAGAGAGAGAGAGAGACAGGTAGAGAGAGAGAGAGAGAGAGAGAGAGAGACAGGTAGAGAGAGAGAGAGAGAGAGAGAGAGAGATGGAGAGAGAGAGAGACAGGTAGAGAGAGAGAGAGAGAGAGAGAGAGAGAGAGAGAGAGAGAGAGAGAGAGAGAGAGAGAGAGAGAGAGAGACAGGTAGAGAGAGAGAGAGAGAGAGAGAGAGAGAGAGAGAGAGAGACAGAGAGAGAGAGAGACAGAGAGAGAGATGGAGAGAGAGAGAGAGACAGGTAGAGAGAGAGACAGAGAGAGAGAGAGACAGAGAGAGAGAGAGAGAGACAGGTAGAGAGAGAGACAGGTAGAGAGAGAGACAGAGAGAGAGAGAGAGACACAGAGAGACAGAGACAGGTAGAGAGAGAGACAGAGAGAGAGAGAGAGAGAGACAGGTAGAGAGAGAGAGAGAGAGAGAGAGACAGGTAGAGAGAGAGAGAGACAGGTAGAGAGAGAGAGAGAGAGAGAGAGAGAGAGAGAGAGAGAGAGAGAGAGAGAGAGAGAGAGAGAGAGAGAGAGAGAGAGACAGGTAGAGAGAGAGAGAGAGAGAGAGAGCGACAGGTAGAGAGAGAGAGAGAGACAGGCAGATTTTTGATTTTTAAAACAACTTTATTGTCCGTTTTGTCATCTGGACAATTTCCTCATAAATAACACCAAATGACAATAATAAGAACAATAAGAATGAATTAAAATCAGCCTCCATTAAAAAATAAATAAACCACCTCACATGAGCACATCTCCATAAATGAGCTGACCCTCTGATAACCGACAGAACCTGATCCACGGTCCAGATCTGCCTGAAGGACCCCAGGTCCCCTGAGGTCTGGTAGAACCTGTGGTCCACAAGCAGTCTGGACCGGATCAGGTTCTTTAACACAGCGACCACATCAAGCTCTCCACCCTCCTCCACCTTCCTCCATCTTGGCCTGCCCTAAAACAAAGTTTAAAAGCTGGCTCTTGTGTTTGTGCTGGCGAGTGTATTTAAAAGCACAGATAAAAAGCTGCCTGTTAAAACCTCTTTAAAACTGGTAAAAACACTTGTTAAACACAGAAACAGTGCAGATAAACGAGGACATTCATAAAAACAGTGAAAGATCGTCTCTCTTAGTCCACAGAAAGGACACTTGTCCTCCACAGCAGCACTGATCACTGAGATAAAAGAGTTCACAGCTACAATACCGTGGAGGATCCTCCACTGTAGGTCTGCATGTCTCTTTGAGAGTGGAGGTTTATATATGGACCTCCAAGCTGGTCTGGAACCAAGGTCCAGTCCCAGGTGGTTCCTCCACACTGTGTCCTGTCGCTTGTCCAACTTCTTCCTGTTTAGAGTCTTTACCAGTAGTCTGTAGAAGGTTTTCCCAGATCCCCCCTCCAGGGAGACCAGGGGCTGGCTCCAGCAAGGGACCACTGCAGTCCTGGTAGTCCGGTGCCAGGTAAATTGTGGGGTATGGGTCCTCTGGATCAGGAACCAGTGTTCCATTGGTGAAACGTTTTAAAAACAGAGTCTTATGTTCTGTGAGTTTATGCCTCCAGTAGACCAACAATTTTTTAGTGACTCTGTTGGACCTGATCCCAAGTCGAGCCACCAGGCCAGCAGGTTCATCCAGGTTGGGTCCTGCCAGCTCCAGGACCTGGCCCAGTGTGAAGACCCGTTCTTTCAGGAGTAACCTGGACAGACCGGCTCCTGCCCAGCTGGGAGAGTCCAGGATGGTCCCCCACAGGACCGGTTCCTGCAGGAGCCAGAGCAGGGAGTCCACCTGCTCCGGTCTTTGTTTTTTGAGCAGGTTCCACACAGTAAAAACACTCTTATAAAAACCAGGCAGTGGAGATGTGCTCATGTTTTTGGTGTCCATTAAAAACAGGTTAAAATCCAGGCCCAGGTTGTTAAACCGCTGCAGGACGCACTGAGCCAAAGGTCTCCACAGAGTGTCCTTTGGTCCAGTCAGGAGTCTTTGGAGGAATTGTAGGCGGAAGGCAGCGCCTCTACTGGCCAGGTGGACCAGGCCCTGGTCCCCCTCCTCTTTAGGCAGGAACAGGACACTCTGTGGGACCCAGTGCATCCTGCCCCAAAAGAAATCTATTAAAACTCTCTGGACCTGAGTCAGGAGAGAAGCTGGAGGATCAACACAGGCCAGCCGGTGCCACAGGGACCATGAGACCAGGTTGTTTAGGATCAGGGTGCGACCTCGGTAGGACATCTTAGGAAGAAGCCACTTCCATCTACCGAGGCACCCCTTCACCTTTTCCACAATGTTCTCCCAGTTTTTGTTCATGTGGGTCTCATCGCCCAGAAAAACCCCCAGATACTTCAAACCACCTGTTTTCCAGGTGAGGCCACCGGGCAGCCTGAGCCGATCCCCCAGCCTCTCTCCCACCATCAGAGCCTCGCTCTTCCCCCAGTTCACTTTCACTGATGAGATAAAACCAAACTCTTTCACAGTGTCAATTAAAACATCAATGTCCTTTTGGTTGTTGACCAACACGATAAGGTCATCTGCATGAACAGACAGTTTAAAGACACACTACACTGGGGAAGCTCACACCGTTCAGATGGTTTCTCAGTTTATGTAGCAGAGGCTCGATGGCCAGAGAGTAGAGCATCCCAGAGAGAGAGCAGCCCTGCCTCACCCCCCTCTGGACTCCAAATGGAGCACTCAGCCCCCCAGTAATCTTCAGTACACTCGCAATGGCACTAGAGAGGACCCGGCTCATGGCGATGAAGCCCGGGGTGAAGCCAAAGGCAGACAAAGTCTGCCATAAGTACTGGTGTTCAACCCGGTCAAAAGCCTTCTCCTGGTCTATGGAAATAAGACCAGTCTCTACAGCCAATGAACTGGAGAGGTCCAAAACATCCCGAATTAAAGTGACATTGTCACTTATGAGTCTGTCGGGCACACAGTAAGTCTGGTCGGGTGGATGATGGGCGCCATCACCTCCCTCAGTCTAAGGGCCAGAGCTTTGGACAGGATCTTATAATCCATGCACAGCAGAGAGACCGGCCTCCAGTTCTTCAGGTCCTGCAGATCTCCCTTCTTTGGCAGCAGAGTGATGGCGGCCCTCCTGCAGCTCTGAGGCAGTCTTCCACTCTGGAGACTGTCCTCCAGAACCTCCAGCAGGTCTGGTCCCAGTTCAGACCAGAAGGACTTATAAAAGTCCACAGGAAGGCCATCCAGGTCTGGAGCTCTGCCACTCCATGGAGCTTAACAGGAGGCGGTTTGTAGTTCCTGCAGCGTTAGCGCTGCTGCTAACTCACTGTTAGCCTCTGCTTTGACCTGAGGGAGACCGCTGAGGAAGCTGCTGTGCACATCTGGATCATGTGACCACTCACTCTTAAAGAGGTCTCTGTAGAAACCGGCAGCAAACCTCCTGATCTCAGATGGGTCTGAGATCTCAGAGCTGCTACCCGTACGTAAAGAATGAATGATCTTCCTTTGTCCGTTTTCTGCTCCAGCCCAAAGAAGAACTGAGATGGGGCATCCATCTGCGAGATGTTCATGAAACCGGACCAGAGCTCCCTGTGCTGAGGCGCCCAGCAGGTCGGCTATGGCCGACTGTTTGGACTTGAGGAGTCTAATAACCCTCGATCTCCTGTAGAAGATGCTGCAATCTGCAGCTCGACTACCTCCCTCTCCAGATCCTTCACAGACCGGGTCAGATCTCTGGTGACATTCTGAGTGAACTGCTGGCAAAGCTGTTTAGTTTGGGCTTTACCAAAGTCCCACCACTGCTGAATGCTGGGAAGGCAGGCCTGCTCTCTCTGTGGGGCGCCAAAAATACTTAAAAGCAGTTTTAAAAACCTGGTCATTTAAAGGGCCGTATTAAAATGCCAATAGGTGCTCCTTAAGCAGATGTTTTTAATAAAAACAGAACAGGAGGCGAGACAATGATCAGAGAAACCCACAGGCTGGATAAAACCCCTCTTCAAAATATTTAAATGGTGCTTAAAACAGTAAAAACGGTCCAGTCTGGCCAGAGATAAAGGTTTGCCCTGCTGTGGCTCCAGGTGTACTGTCTGTGATCCCTGTTAAAAACCCTCCACAGGTCAGACAGCTCATGAGTCTCAGTGAGCTGTCTGATCCTGCAGGATGAGGCTGGATGTGCTTCAGGATGATTCCTGTCCAGGTTTGGATCAACCGTGCAGTTAAAATCACCCCCTAAAAACATAAAATCATCTGTCCCACAGTCTCTAACAGCATCACTTCAAATGTTTAAAAATGCCATCCTGTCCACCGCGTTGGTGGGAGCATAAACATTTAAAAACACCAGCTTCACCTTCTCAAATTCAGCTGTGACCTTCAACAAAACACCAGGAATTATTTCCTCAGTCACATAAGAAACAGGTAAAAACCCTCTGGAGAATAAAACACCCACCCCCCCACTCAGACTGGACTTGTGGCTTAAAATGACCTCCCCATTAAAAGCCCTCCTCCAGTCACTCTCATTATCTCCAGTGCTGTGGGTTTCCTGAACAAACATCACGTCTATCTTTTTAAAATCCATCATTTTAAAAACAGCGGCTCTTTAAAATCAGACCTGGCCCGTTCAGGTTTAAAGAGCTGATGTTAAAATCACACATGGATAAAAAGAGACAACAATAAGACCAGTCAGGAAGAAATAAAAGCATAAATTAACAGTCATCTTCATCTAAAACTTGTGCTTTTACTCTCACTAACATTTTCTTCAGTCTGTATATTTCCTGGTCTGATAAAACATTGTCACATGACCTCACACACTTCCTGGTCAGGGGTCTGGCTGACCGGAAGTGATCTCCGACCACCGGCAGCCTGGCCCCTTTGGTTCTCTCTAAGAAACTTTTTATTTCAGCAGGAGGGTAAAGATCCTCATCCTGAGTCAGACAGAAGTCACTGTCCACATCAGACACTCTGGACTCCTTAGTCTTCCTCTGGCTCTGTCCCCCGTCCTGCAGACCATCTGTACTTTTTCTTTTCTGAGACACTTTCAACAGCTCATCATCAGACATGTCCTCATCATTGATAAGATCATTGTCAGTGCTCTCAGGCTCTTTAAACAGATCATTTATCTCTTTTTGCTCCATATTTTGGACCTCTGTGTCCTGACCCTCACCACCGGAGCCTGGGGCGGGGCACTGTTAGGGGAACGGACGCAGAGGTGGAAGCCTCCGGCGCCGTGGGGGAACGGGCCTCCGGAGACACCGGTACCACGGGGAACCGGGCCTCCAGAGCCTCCGGTACCGGGGCCGGCAAGGGGGCTCGCGCTCCCGGAGGAGTCGGAGCGGCTGAGGCCGGCACCGGCACATCGGCTTCCGGGTCTGGAGGAGCAGGAGCTGCGGCAGCAGCCGCTGCGCTCCTGCTTT
>CM056561.1:370000-502500 GCA_029721515.1 Synanceia verrucosa | reverse complement strand
TAGAAATACACCACACAGAGTACACACACTGGTGGGCAACTTGGGACAAAAGTAACATTTTTAGCTTAGTCTTCATACGGAATTAAATATATTATATTGTAATAACAAGAAGATGTTAAGGTAAGGAAAATAGAAAAGTATTATTTTAACAGGTATATTTCATTGTTCTTCCAGCTCTGCAGGTCTTTTCTACTTGTTCTGTTTCTATTTACCTCCTGCAGGAGGCGGGTCTCTCTGTCTGGACTGATCTTCCTGGACCAATGAGCTGCGGCCGTGTTAACCAGCAGCCAATGAACTGCGGCTGCTGCTCTCCTGCGCTCAGAGCCACCATCTTGTTTGTTTTCGTTTCTTTTGTTACGGGAAGCGAGAGCACGGCGGGGAAATCCGAGGTGACGTCAGCCAACCACGTTGATGGGCCGAGCTCAGAGTGATCGGAGAGCTGTCCAATCAGAGGGTCGGACAGAGGCTGAGTGGGATTTTTTGGGGTATTTTAGGGTATTTTGACGTTATTGCAAAGCGTTACATCAGCACGGGATGACGTCACTGATACATTTATTAAGAATTTAATTTAAAATGAGCAGCAGTAGCAACAGAGTATCAGTAGTAGTAGTAGCAGTAGTACTAGCAGTAGTAGTAGCAGTAGTCACAGTAGTAATAGGGTAGTAGTAGTAGTAGTAGTAGTAGTTACAGTAGTAATAGGGGTAGTAGTAGTAGTAGTAGTAGTAGTAGGGTAGTAGTAGTAGTAGTAGTTATAGTAGTAATAGGGGTAGTAGTAGTAGTAGTAGTAGTAGTTACAGTAGTAATAGGGTAGTAGTAGTAGTAGCAGCAGCAGTCACAGTAGTAATAGGGGTAGTAGTAGTAGCAGCAGTCACAGTAGTAATAGGGGTAGTAGTAGTAGTAGCAGCAGTCACAGTAGTAATAGGGGTAGTAGTAGTAGCAGCAGCAGTCACAGTAGTAATAGGGGTAGTAGTAGTAGTAGCAGCAGTCACAGTTGTAATAGGTGTAGTAGTAGTAGTAGTAGCAGTAGTCACAGTAGTAATAGGAGTAGTAGTAGTAGTAGTAGCAGCAGTCACAGTAGTAATAGGGGTAGCAGTAGTAGTAGTAGCCACAGTAGTAATAGGGGTAGTAGTAGTAGTAGCAGCAGTCACAGTAGTAATAGGGGTAGTAGTAGTAGTAGCAGTAGTCACAGTAGTAATAGGGGTAGTAGTAGTAGTAGCAGCAGTCACAGTAGTAATAGGGGTAGTAGTAGTAGTAGCAGCAGTCACAGTAGTAATAGGGGTAGTAGTAGTAGTAGCAGTAGTCACAGTAGTACTAGGGGTAGTAGTAGTAGTAGCAGTAGTCACAGTAGTACTAGGGGTAGTAGTAGTAGTAGTAGCAGCAGCAGTCACAGTAGTAATAGGGGTAGTAGTAGTAGTAGCAGCAGTCACAGTAGTAATAGGGGTAGTAGTAGTAGTAGCAGCAGTCACAGTAGTAATAGGGGTAGTAGTAGTAGTAGTAGCAGCAGCAGTCACAGTAGTAATAGGGGTAGTAGTAGTAGTAGCAGCAGTCACAGTAGTAATAGGGGTAGTAGTAGCAGCAGTCACAGTAGTAATAGGGGTAGTAGTAGTAGTAGCAGCAGTCACAGTTGTAATAGGTGTAGTAGTAGTAGTAGTAGCAGTCACAGTTGTAATAGGTGTAGTAGTAGTAGTAGCAGCAGTCACAGTTGTAATAGGTGTAGTAGTAGTAGTAGTAGCAGTAGTCACAGTAGTAATAGGAGTAGTAGTAGTAGTAGCAGCAGCAGTCACAGTAGTAATAGGGGTAGCAGTAGTAGTAGTAGTAGTCACAGTAGTAATAGGGGTAGTAGTAGTAGTAGCAGCAGTCACAGTAGTAATAGGGGTAGTAGTAGTAGTAGCAGCAGTCACAGTAGTAATAGGGGTAGTAGTAGTAGTAGCAGCAGTCACAGTAGTAATAGGGGTAGTAGTAGTAGTAGCAGCAGTCACAGTTGTAATAGGTGTAGTAGTAGTAGTAGTAGCAGCAGTCACAGTAGTAATAGGGGTAGTAGTAGTAGTAGTAGCAGTCACAGTAGTAATAGGGGTAGTAGTAGTAGTAGTAGTAGTAGTAGCAGTCACAGTTGTAATAGGTGTAGTAGTAGTAGTAGTAGCAGCAGTCACAGTAGTAATAGGGTAGTAGTAGTAGTAGCAGCAGTCACAGTAGTAATAGGGGTAGTAGTAGTAGTAGTAGCAGTCACAGTAGTAATAGGGGTAGTAGTAGTAGTAGCAGTAGTCACAGTAGTAATAGGGGTAGTAGTAGTAGTAGCAGCAGTCACAGTTGTAATAGGTGTAGTAGTAGTAGTAGTAGCAGTAGTCACAGTAGTAATAGGAGTAGTAGTAGTAGTAGTAGCAGCAGTCACAGTAGTAATAGGGGTAGCAGTAGTAGCAGCAGCAGTCACAGTAGTAATAGGGGTAGTAGTAGTAGTAGTAGCAGTAGTCACAGTAGTAATAGGGGTAGCAGTAGTAGTAGTAGTAGCCACAGTAGTAATAGGGGTAGTAGTAGTAGCAGCAGTCACAGTAGTAATGGGGTGGTAGTGGTAGTGGCAGCAGTCCTGGTAGTAATAGGGTAGTAGTAGTGGTAGTGGCAGCAGTCACAGTGGTAATGGGGTGGTAGTAGTGGTAGCAGCAGTCACGGTAGTAATGGGGGTGGTAGCAGTGGTAGTAGCAGTAGTCACAGTGGTAATGGGGGTAGTAGTAGTGGTAGTGGCCACAGTGGTAATGGGGTTAGTAGTAGTAGTGGTAGCAGCAGTCACAGTGGTAATGGGGGTAGTAGTAGTAGTAGCAGCAGTCACAGTAGTAATAGGGGTAGTAGTAGTAGTAGTAGTAGTTACAGTAGTAATAGAGTAGTAGTAGTAGTAGTAGTAGTTACAGTAGTAATAGGGGTAGTAGTAGTAGTAGTAGTCACAGTAGTAATAGGGGTAGTAGTAGTAGTAGTAGTAGTAGTCACAGTAGTAATAGGGGGAGTAGTAATAGGGGTAGTAGTAGTAGCAGTAGTAGTAGTCACAGTAGTAATAGGGGTAGGAGTAGAAGCAGTAGTAGTCTGGTGGTAATGGGGTGGTAGTAGTGGTGGTAGTGAGTAGTTACAGTAGTAATAGGGTAGTAGTAGTAGTAGTAGTAGTAGTTACAGTAGTAATAGGGGTAGTAGTAGTAGTAGTAGTCACAGTAGTAATAGGGGTAGTAGTAGTAGTAGTCACAGTAGTAATAGGGGGAGTAGTAGTAGTAGTAGCAGCAGTCACAGTAGTAATAGGGGTAGTAGTAGTAGTAGTAGTAGTTACAGTAGTAATAGGGTAGTAGTAGTAGTAGTAGTAGTTACAGTAGTAATGGGGTAGTAGTAGTAGTAGTGGTAGCCACAGTAGTAATAGGGGTAGTAGTAGTAGTAGTAGTAGTCACAGTAGTAATAGGGGTAGTAGTAGTAGCAGCAGCAGTCACAGTAGTAATAGGAGTAGTAGTAGTAGTAGTAGTAGTAGTCACAGTAGTAATAGGGGTAGTAGTAGTAGTAGCATCAGTCACAGTAGTAATAGGGGTAGTAGTAGTAGTAGTAGTAGTAGTCACAGTAGTAATAGGGGTAGTAGTAGTAGTCACAGTAGTAATAGGTGTAGTAGTAGTAGTAGTAGTCACAGTAGTAATAGGGGTAGTAGTAGTAGTAGTAGTAGTTACAGTAGTAATAGGGTAGTAGTAGTAGTAGTAGTAGTAGTAGTCACAGTAGTAATGGGGTGGTAGTAGTAGTGGCAGCAGTCCACAGTAGTAATGGGGTTGAGTAGTGGTAGTGGTAGTAGTAGTCACAGTGGTAATAGGGGTAGTGGTAGTAGTAGTAGTCACAGTGGTAATGGGGTGGTAGTAGTAGTAGTAGCAGTAGTCACGGTGGTAATAGGGGTAGTGGTAGTAGTAGTAGTGGCAGTAGTCACAGTGGTAATGGGGTGGCAGTGGTAGTGGCAGTAGTCCACAGTGGTAATGGGGTGTGAGTGGTAGTGGTAGTGGTAGTCACGGTAGTAATGGGGTTGGCAGTGGTGGTAGTAGTAGTCACAGTGGTAATGGGAATTGGTAGTGGTAGTAGTGGTGGTAGTAGTCACAGTGGTAATGGGGGTGGTAGTAGTAGTAGTAGTAGTAGTAGTAGTCACAGTAGTAATAGGGGTAGTAGTAGTAGTAGCAGTAGTCACAGTAGTAATAGGGGTAGTAGTAGTAGTAGTAGTAGTCACAGTAGTAATAGGGGTAGTAGTAGTAGTAGTAGTCACAGTAGTAATAGGGGTAGTAGTAGTAGTAGTCACAGTAGTAATAGGGGTAGTAGTAGTAGTAGTAGTAGCAGTAGTAGTAGTAGTAGTAGTAGTCACAGTAGTAATAGGGGTAGTAGTAGTAGTAGCAGTAGTCACAGTAGTAATAGGGGTAGTAGTAGTAGTAGTAATAGGGGTAGTAGTAGTAGTAGTAGTAGCAGTAGTCACAGTAGTAATAGGGGTAGTAGTAGTAGTAGTAGTAGCAGCAGTAGCAGCAGTCACAGTAGTAATAGGGGTAGTAGTAGTAGTAGTAGTCACAGTAGTAATAGGGGTAGTAGTAGTAGTAGCAGTAGTCACAGTAGTAATAGGAGTAGTAGTAGTAGTAGTAGCCACAGTAGTAATAGGGGTAGTAGTAGTAGTAGTAGCAGCAGTCACAGTAGTAATGGGGGGTAGTGGTAGTAGTGGTGGTAACAGCAGTCACAGTGGTAATGGGGATTAGTAGTAGTAGTGGTAGTGGTTACAGTGGTAATGGGGATTGGTAGTAGTGGTAGTAGTAGTTACAGTGGTAATGAGGGGTGGTAGTAGTAGTAGTAGTAGTCACAGTAGTAACAGGGGTAGTAGTAGTAGTAGCAGTAGTAGTAGTCACAGTAGTAATAGGGGTAGTAGTAGTAGTAGTAGTAGTTACAGTAGTAATAGGGTAGTAGTAGTAGTAGTAGTAGTAGTTACAGTAGTAATAGGGGTAGTAGTAGTAGCAGCAGTCACAGTAGTAATAGGGGTAGTAGTAGTAGTAGTAGCAGCAGTCACAGTAGTAATAGGGGTAGTAGTAGTAGTAGTAGCAGTCACAGTAGTAATAGGGGTAGTAGTAGTAGTAGCAGTAGTCACAGTAGTAATAGGGGTAGTAGTAGTAGTAGCAGCAGTCACAGTTGTAATAGGTGTAGTAGTAGTAGTAGTAGCAGTAGTCACAGTAGTAATAGGAGTAGTAGTAGTAGTAGTAGCAGCAGTCACAGTAGTAATAGGGGTAGCAGTAGTAGTAGTAGTAGCCACAGTAGTAATAGGGGTAGTAGTAGTAGCAGCAGCAGTCACAGTAGTAATAGGGGTAGTAGTAGTAGTAGCAGCAGTCACAGTAGTAATAGGGGTAGTAGTAGTAGTAGCAGCAGTCACAGTAGTAATAGGGGTAGTAGTAGTAGTAGCAGCAGTCACAGTAGTAATAGGGGTAGTAGCAGTAGTAGTAGCAGTAGTCACAGTAGTAATAGGAGTAGTAGTAGTAGTAGTAGCCACAGTAGTAATAGGGGTAGTAGTAGTAGTAGTAGCAGCAGTCACAGTAGTAATAGGGGTAGTAGTAGTAGTAGCAGCAGTCACAGTAGTAATAGGGGTAGTAGTAGTAGTAGTAGTAGTTACAGTAGTAATAGGGTAGTAGTAGTAGTAGTAGTAGTTACAGTAGTAATAGGGGTAGTAGTAGTAGTAGTAGTCACAGTAGTAATAGGGGTAGTAGTAGTAGTAGTAGTAGTAGTCACAGTAGTAATAGGGGGAGTAGTAATAGGGGTAGTAGTAGTAGCAGTAGTAGTAGTCACAGTAGTAATAGGGGTAGTAGTAGTAGCAGTAGTAGTAGTCACAGTAGTAATAGGGGTAGTAGTAGTAGTAGTAGTAGTTACAGTAGTAATAGAGTAGTAGTAGTAGTAGTAGTAGTTACAGTAGTAATAGGGGTAGTAGTAGTAGTAGTAGTCACAGTAGTAATAGGGGTAGTAGTAGTAGTAGTCACAGTAGTAATAGGGGGAGTAGTAGTAGTAGTAGCAGCAGCAGTCACAGTGGTAATGGGGTGTGGTAGTGGTAGTAGTAGTAGTTACAGTGGTAATGGGGTGGTAGTAGTAGTAGTAGTGGTTACAGTGGTAATGGGATTGAGTAGTGGTAGTAGTGGTAGCCACAGTGGTAATGGGGTGGTAGTAGTAGTAGTAGTAGTCACGGTAGTAATGGGGGTGGTAGTAGTGGCAGCAGCAGTCACAGTGGTAATGGGTAGTAGTAGTAGTGGTAGTGGTAGTAGTAGTCACAGTAGTAATGGGGATTGGTAGTGGTAGTGGCATCAGTCACAGTGGTAATAGGGGGTGGTAGTAGTAGTAGTAGTAGTAGTCCACAGTGGTAATGGGGTAGTGTAGTAGTAGTCACAGTGGTAATGGGAATTGGTAGTAGTGGTAGTAGTAGTCACAGTGGTAATGGGGGTTGGTAGTAGTGGTAGTAGTAGTTACAGTGGTAATGGGGTCAGTAGTGGTAGTAGTAGTAGTAGTAGTCACAGTGGTAATGGGGTGGTAGTAGTAGTGGCAGCAGTCACAGTGGTAATAGGGGTGGTAGTAGTAGTAGTAGTAGTAGTCACAGTGGTAATGGGGTGGTGGTAGTAGTAGTAGTAGTCACAGTGGTAATGGGGTAGTAGTAGTAGTAGCAGTAGTCCACAGTAGTAATGGGGGTTGGTAGTAGTAGTAGCAGTAGTCACAGTAGTAATGGGGGTGGCAGTGGTAGTAGCAGTAGTCACAGTGGTAATAGGGGTGTAGTAGTAGGAGTAGTAGTCACAGTAGTAATAGGGGTAGCAGTAGTAGTAGTAGTAGTCACAGTAGTAATAGGGGTAGTAGTAGTAGCAGTAGTAGTCACAGTAGTAATAGGGGTAGTAGTAGTAGTAGCAGTAGTAGTAGTCACAGTAGTAATAGGGGTAGTAGTAGTAGTAGCAGTAGTCACAGTAGTAATAGGGGTAGTAGTAGTAGTAGTAGTAGTCACAGTAGTAATAGGGGTAGTAGTAGTAGTAGTAGTCACAGTAGTAATGGGGATTAGTGTAGTAGTGGTAGTCACAGTGTAGTAATGGGGTGGTAGTGTAGTGGTAGTGGTAGCAGTGGTAGTAGTAGTAGTAGTAGTCCACAGTGGTAATGGGGTGGTAGTGGTAGTGGTAGCAGTAGTCACGGTAGTAATAGGGGTGGTAGTGGTAGTGGTAGTAATGGGGGGTAGTAGTAGTAGTAGTAGTAGTAGTAGCAGTAGTCACAGTAGTAATAGGGGTAGTAGTAGTAGTAGTAGTAGCAGCAGTAGCAGCAGTCACAGTAGTAATAGGGGTAGTAGTAGTAGTAGTAGTCACAGTAGTAATAGGGGTAGTAGTAGTAGTAGCAGTAGTCACAGTAGTAATAGGAGTAGTAGTAGTAGTAGTAGCCACAGTAGTAATAGGGGTAGTAGTAGTAGTAGTAGCAGCAGTCACAGTAGTAATAGGGGTAGTAGTAGTAGTAGTAACAGCAGTCACAGTAGTAATAGGGGTAGTAGTAGTAGTAGTAGTAGTTACAGTAGTAATAGGGTAGTAGTAGTAGTAGTAGTTACAGTAGTAATAGGGGTAGTAGTAGTAGTAGTAGTCACAGTAGTAACAGGGGTAGTAGTAGTAGTAGCAGTAGTAGTAGTCACAGTAGTAATAGGGGTAGTAGTAGTAGTAGTAGTAGTTACAGTAGTAATAGGGTAGTAGTAGTAGTAGTAGTAGTAGTTACAGTAGTAATAGGGGTAGTAGTAGTAGCAGCAGTCACAGTAGTAATAGGGGTAGTAGTAGTAGTAGTAGTAGCAGTAGTCACAGTAGTAATAGGGTAGTAGTAGTAGCAGCAGCAGTCACAGTAGTAATAGGGGTAGTAGTAGTAGTAGTAGTAGTAGTCACAGTAGTAATAGGGGTAGTAGTAGTAGTAGCAGCAGCAGTCACAGTAGTAATAGGGGTAGTAGTAGTAGTAGCAGCAGTCACAGTAGTAATAGGAGTAGTAGTAGTAGTAGTAGCCACAGTAGTAATAGGGGTAGTAGTAGTAGTAGCAGCAGCAGTCACAGTAGTAATAGGGGTAGTAGTAGTAGTAGTAGTAGTTACAGTAGTAATAGGGGTAGTAGTAGTAGTAGCAGTAGTAGTAGCAGTAGTAGTAGTAGTAGTCACAGTATTAATAGGGGTAGTAGTAGTAGTAGCAGTAGTCACAGTAGTAATAGGGGTAGTAGTAGTAGTAGTAATAGGGGTAGTAGTAGTAGTAGCAGCAGTCACAGTAGTAATAGGGGTAGTAGTAGTAGTAGTCACAGTAGTAATAGGGGTAGTAGTAGTAGTAGTAGTAGCAGCAGTAGCAGCAGTCACAGTAGTAATAGGGGTAGTAGTAGTAGCAGCAGCAGTCACAGTAGTAATAGGGGTAGTAGTAGTAGTAGTAGTCACAGTAGTAATAGGGGTAGTAGTAGTAGTAGCAGCAGTCACAGTAGTAATAGGGGTAGTAGTAGTAGCAGCAGCAGTCACAGTAGTAATAGGGGTAGTAGTAGTAGTAGTAGTCACAGTAGTAATAGGGGTAGTAGTAGTAGTAGCAGCAGTCACAGTAGTAATAGGGGTAGTAGTAGTAGTAGTAGTAGTAGTCACAGTAGTAATAGGGGTAGTAGTAGTAGTAGTAGTCACAGTAGTAATAGGGGTAGTAGTAGTAGCAGCAGTCACAGTAGTAATAGGGGTAGTAGTAGTAGTAGCAGCAGTCACAGTAGTAATAGGGGTAGTAGTAGTAGTAGTAGTCACAGTAGTAATAGGGGTAGTAGTAGTAGCAGCAGTCACAGTAGTAATAGGGGTAGTAGTAGTAGTAGCAGCAGTCACAGTAGTAATAGGGGTAGTAGTAGTAGTAGTAGTCACAGTAGTAATAGGGGTAGTAGTAGTAGTAGTAGTAGTCACAGTAGTAATAGGGGTAGTAGTAGTAGTAGTAGTAGTAGTCACAGTAGTAATAGGGGTAGTAGTAGTAGCAGTAGTCACAGTAGTAATAGGGGTAGTAGTAGTAGTAGTAGTAGTCACAGTAGTAATAGGGGTAGTAGTAGTAGTAGTAGTAGTCACAGTAGTAATAGGGGTAGCAGTAGTAGTAGCAGCAGTCACAGTAGTAATAGGGGTAGTAGTAGTAGTAGCAGTAGTAATAGCAGCAGTCACAGTAGTAATAGGGGTAGTAGTAGGAGTAGCAGTAGTAATAGGAGTAGTAGTAGGAGTAGCAGTAGTAATAGTAGCAGTCACAGTAGTAATAGGGGTAGTAGTAGTAGCAGTAGTAATAGTAGCAGTCACAGTAGTAATAGGGGTAGTAGTAGGAGTAGCAGTAGTAATAGGAGTAGTAGTAGGAGTAGCAGTAGTAATAGGAGTAGTAGTAGGAGTAGCAGTAGTAATAGTAGCAGTCACAGTAGTAATAGGGGTAGTAGTAGTAGTAGCAGTAGTAATAGAAGCAGTCCACAGTGGTAATGGGGGTGGTAGTAGTAGTAGCAGTGGTCGTGGCAGCAGTCACAGTAGTAATAGGGGTGGTAGTAGGGTAGCAGTGGTAATGGGAGTAGTAGTAGGGTAGCAGTAGTAATAGGAATTGGTATTAGTGGTGGTAGCAGTGGTAATGGTAGCAGTCCACAGTAGTAATAGGGGGGTAGTAGTAGGAGTAGCAGTAGTAATGGTAGCAGTCCACAGTAGTAATGGGGGTGGTAGTAGTGGGATTGGCAGTGGTAATGGTAGCAGTCACAGTAGTAATGGGGGTAGTGGTAGTAGTAGTAGCAGTAGTCGTGGCAGCAGTCACAGTAGTAATGGAATGGTAGTGGTAGTGGTAGTCACGGTGGTAATGGGGATTGGTAGTAGTAGTCACAGTAGTAATAGGGGTAGTAGTAGTAGCAGCAGTCACAGTAGTAATAGGGGTAGTAGTAGTAGTAGTAGTCACAGTAGTAATAGGGGTAGTAGTAGTAGTCGTAGTCACAGTAGTAATAGGGGTAGTAGTAGTAGTAGTAGTAGTCACAGTAGTAATAGGGGTAGTAGTAGTAGCAGTAGTCACAGTAGTAATAGGGGTAGTAGTAGTAGTAGTCACAGTAGTAATAGGGGTAGTAGTAGTAGTAGTAGTAGTAGTCACAGTAGTAATAGGGGTAGCAGTAGTAGTAGCAGCAGTCACAGTAGTAATAGGGGTAGTAGTAGTAGTAGTAGCAGTAGTAATAGTAGCAGTCACAGTAGTAATAGGGGTAGTAGTAGGAGTAGCAGTAGTAATAGGAGTAGTAGTAGGAGTAGCAGTAGTAATAGTAGCAGTCACAGTAGTAATAGGGGTAGTAGTAGTAGTAGCAGTAGTAATAGTAGCAGTCACAGTAGTAATAGGGGTAGTAGTAGGAGTAGCAGTAGTAATAGGGGTAGTAGTAGTAGTAGCAGTAGTCGTAGCAGCAGTCACAGTAGTAACAGGGGTAGTAGTAGGAGTAGCAGTAGTAATAGGAGTAGTAGTAGGAGTAGCAGTAGTAATAGGGGTAGTAGTAGTAGTAGCAGTAGTAATAGTAGCAGTCACAGTAGTAATAGGGGTAGTAGTAGGAGTAGCAGTAGTAATAGTAGCAGTCACAGTAGTAATAGGGGTAGTAGTAATAGTAGCAGTAGTCGTAGCAGCAGTCACAGTAGTAATAGGGGTAGTAGTAGGAGTAGCAGTGGTAATAGGAGTAGTAGTAGGAGTAGCAGTAGTAATAGGGGTAGTAGTAGTAGTAGCAGTAGTAATAGTAGCAGTCACAGTAGTAATAGGGGTAGTAGTAGGAGTAGCAGTAGTAATAGTAGCAGTCACAGTAGTAATAGGGGTAGTAGTAGTAGTAGCAGTAGTCGTAGCAGCAGTCACAGTAGTAATAGGGGTAGTAGTAGGAGTAGCAGTAGTAATAGGAGTAGTAGTAGGAGTAGCAGTAGTAATAGGGGTAGTAGTAGTAGTAGCAGTAGTAATAGTAGCAGTCACAGTAGTAATAGGGGTAGTAGTAGGAGTAGCAGTAGTAATAGCAGCAGTCACAGTAGTAATAGGGGTAGTAGTAGGAGTAGCAGTAGTAGTAGCAGCAGTCACAGTAGTAATAGGGGTAGTAGTAGGAGTAGCAGTAGTAGTAGCAGCAGTCACAGTAGTAATAGGGGTAGTAGTAGTAGTAGTAGTCACAGTAGTAATAGGAGTAGTAGTACCAGCAGTCACAGTAGTAATAGGGGTAGTAGTAGGAGTAGCAGTAGTAATAGTAGCAGTCACAGTAGTAATAGGGGTAGTAGTAGTAGTAGCAGTAGTAATAGTAGCAGTCACAGTAGTAATAGGGGTAGTAGTAGGAGTAGCAGTAGTAATAGTAGCAGTCACAGTAGTAATAGGGGTAGTAGTAGTAATAGTAGCAGTCACAGTAGTAATAGGGGTAGTAGTAGGAGTAGCAGTAGTAATAGTAGCAGTCACAGTAGTAATAGGGGTAGTAGTAGTAATAGTAGCAGTCACAGTAGTAATAGGGGTAGTAGTAGTAGTAGCAGTAGTAATAGTAGCAGTCACAGTAGTAATAGGGGTAGTAGTAGTAATAGTAGCAGTCACAGTAGTAATAGGGGTAGTAGTAGTAATAGTAGCAGTCACAGTAGTAATAGGGGTAGTAGTAGTAATAGTAGCAGTCACAGTAGTAATAGGGGTAGTAGTAGGAGTAGCAGTAGTAGTACTTACAGGCATTTGTGTGACTTTTTATGTTTTTATTTCATTTATAACCTCATAAACATTTCTCATTGTATTTTCTAACAGAGGGGCATGATGGGGAACAGGATGGAAGGCAGTGGCCGGCCACTAACCAATAATAACCAAAAATAATCAATCAATCAATACTCAACAATAACATGCTAGCAGAAGTACAACAGGAAGAAGGAGAATACACAGCCGTGCTGCTGTTACACCTGGAGACAGAGAGAGAGATGATGGTAAATGTCAGATACCGCTGTCGTGGAAACTAAGACAGTTGCCATGGTAACCCCATGGAACAAGCCCTAGTTGGTCATCGTGGTAACATTCAGCTGCAGAGACCCAGCGGATACCATGGCGACATGTCAGGAGATGAGGGCTCTCTAGTGACAAAAATTATGTCACTCAACTAAAAGACATCACTGCCCAGTCCTGCTCATATTGGCTGTTAAAGGTGCAGTGTAAGTAGTTAGCATGCTAACCAGCTAGCCCTGGCCAACCAACAAACAATATCAAAACTTATCATTTGCAGTTTTTGTACAGGTTTTTCATGATGTTTCCAAATATTAATCACCATTATCTGGTTTGTTTCATGTTTCAGCTTCATCTCTGTAAACATCTCCATGGTAACAGCAGCCCATAACATGCCATAACACTATGACAGTTTGCGAAGGATGAAAACCACTGAGATCAGGATCAGCAGAACAGGAAGTTGAAACAAACAACATAATAATAATAATAATAATAACACTTTGGATTAAAAAAGACATAAAAAAACATAGACTGAAACTTGTTGAACACTAACAGCGATCAATCGAGTTGTCTGATTTGGCACAAGCAATAAAATTCAGAAAGTGTAAGGCGAAATACTGAAGACAGTCCAGTGTGACAAAACCAGTCACAACCAGTTTGAACTAGCTGTTAAAACCAGTCACAACCAGTTAGAACTAGCTCTGTTAAAACCACTCAACCAGTTCGAACTAGCTCTGTTAAAACCAGTCACAACCAGTTTGAACTAGCTCTGTTAAAACCAGTCAACCAGTTTGAACTAGCTCTGTTAAAACCAGTCACAACCAGTTTGAACTAGCTCTGTTAAAACCAGTCACAACCAGTTAGAACTAGCTCTGTTAAAACCAGTCAACCAGTTAGAACTAGCTCTGTTAAAACCAGTCAACCAGTTTGAACTAGCTCTGTTAAAACCAGTCAACCAGTTAGAACTAGCTCTGTTAAAACCAGTCACAACCAGTTTGAACTAGCTCTGTTAAAACCAGTCAACCAGTTTGAACTAGCTCTGTTAAAACCAGTCAACCAGTTAGAACTAGCTCTGTTAAAACCAGTCACAACCAGTTTGAACTAGCTCTGTTAAAACCAGTCACAACCAGTTAGAACTAGCTCTGTTAAAACCAGTCACAACCAGTTTGAACTAGCTCTGTTAAAACCAGTCACAACCAGTTTGAACTAGCTCTGTTAAAACCAGTCACAACCAGTTTGAACCACTTAGAACCATTTAGAGTTAGCGCTGTAAGAAGCAGCTTGGTTAAAACCAGTCAGGACCAGTTCAGACCAGTACCGGCTCCAACTGGTTCTAACGGTCTGTAAATAAAACTACATTTTACTGTTTAAAGCGGTTAACGGACAGTTAACGGCTGGTTAATGGTTGGTTAAGGGGTTCTGCTAAAGGTTAAAACTAGAGACAAGCAGGTCTATTTTTTTTCACTGAGATTTAAAGGAAAAGTCAGAAACTTGTTCCCTTTCAGACGATAAAAGTCTGAAATGCTTCGCAGACTTTAAGACGACACTGTGTTGAAAACGGCTCAGAGACAAAACAAAGTAAATCCATGACACTGACAAAAAAACTGTTGTTTCTTTTCTTCTTTGCTGACTAGCATGCTAGCTTCTAGCATCTTCACAGCACCATTTTCCAACTGAAGTTTTTCTGCTAGCAGCTCTCCCGTTAAAACTTGTTTGACTCATGAATGTTTGCCATTAGCTTGCTCGGAAAATGAGGCTGCTTTTTCTTCTCCGTGAGCATCACATTAACTGATGTTTTCAAATATTATATTAGCATTACTAGTGTGATAAGTCATCTGGAGTGCTAACCTAACAAGCTTGCTAACATTAGCAGGCCCTCACATCTCTGCATGTCAGGTGCTATTTATTAGAAATCTGTTAATTTCAGTGTGAAAACTGAATTATGCCTCTAATTGTAACCAACTCAAACTGGCAAAAGAGACAGTAACTGGCTATAAACTGGTATCCAGCCCAAAATAACAAATACTGCAAACATAATGTGGTATATTAGCCAACGACTTCACTAGCTCTGTATATTCAATACTGTATAGTTTTAAATACGTACTTTGGCACAAGAGAAAGTGCACACTGGACTGACACAACAACTGTAAACACACACACACACACACACACCGGCAGAACCAGTAAAAACCGATCAGAACTAGTCAAAACTGGTCTACAGAATTCTCTGCTCAGATTGAAATCTCCAGCATGTTTTCACCACATGGAGACACCTGGTGATGATGAAAGCGGATAAGGCGGAGCTACTGGCTTCCTTCTATTGGAGGATAGGATGATGCACCCAAAACACGCTAAGAACACACGGTGACAACCAGAGTCACGACCAGATCGAGCACCAAGTCAGTGACAGAAATGTTAAAGGAACAGTTCAATGTTCAATCTCTGCGCATCCAGGATGTGGTTAGCTTAGCTTAGCACAATGTCTGGAAGCAGGGGGGAGTTACTAGCCTAGCTTAGCACAACGTCTGTAAGCAGAGGAACTGTTGGAGTTGTTTAGCACAAAAGCTAGAGGTAGGGGGACACTGTTGGCCTAGCTTCCTAAAAGCAGGGGGAAACTGCTAGCCTAGATTGCCCAAAGTCTAAAAGAAGACAGGAAACCACTAGCTGGGCTTAGCACAAAGACTGGAAGCAAGGGGAAGCTGCTAGCCTAGCTTAGCACAAAGACTGGCACCAGGGGGAAACTGTTAGCCTAGCTTAGCACAAAGACTAGCACCAGGGGGAAACTGTTAGCCTAGTTTAGCACAAATACTGGGAGCAGAGAATAACGCTAAAATGCTGTACTGTTCCTTTATGTTTCACCTATCAGCATTTGATAAAAACTGTGGAGCCAAGATGGCCGCCACTGATACGGTCTGACTGTCTCTAGCCGTGTGGAGGGACACTAACCTTTGACCTGTACACAGTCACATGACCGAGGAGGTCACGGCAGAATAAATTATATTTACAAAATCTTTACTTTGTTTTCTTCTCGCAACATGAAACACAACCCAGACCCATAAACACTGTAACATCCAACAAGACGTCTGTTCAGCTTATCATAATAATAATAATAATCATATGTTCACTATCAAAATGTGTTTGCAGAAGACAGAGAGAAACATTGGAGCACAAGATAAAAACAACTCAGATCTTTTCTGTTGGCTTCAGATCGGCTCCATCTAGTCACTGGATTCAGTCCATCTGAGCCACAGGGGTTCAGAAACATGAAGGTTTAGTCCAGTCAGGTTCCACTTCCTGTCTCCGTCCAGCTTTAAAACATTTTTCATCTTCATCTTCATCATCAGAGTCCTGTAGAAGCCTCATATCACACTGTTCTAAATAACCTCTCAGTAAATCAATAAAAATGTCATTCAGTTTACTGAGAAACCAGCACCTCCTCACCTTAATTAATTCATTTATATCATTAATTTCACTACAGACTCTGACTGTGTTTACACACTCATACATATTCCTCTATTATTAAGGAATAATCAGCACATTGGTTGAATGTTACTGAGTAATTCTTGTGAACGGAGCATTTTCAGAACAAATCAAAGTTAAAGAAAGGACGCAGCTGCAGGACGGCATCATTGAGGGGTGTTAATATATTATTATTAAATTATTAAATATGTGGAATATTCATTTTTAAAAACAGATTTGTAGACATATTGTCCTTTTAGGAAAAACAGCCAGAAAAAAAGTGCATGAAAACAGAGTCAGTGTCTGATTGGCTGGCTGCCTCTGAGTCATCATCTAAACGCTCTCTGATTGGCTCTCGTATGAACAGCTGTGTTTTGTGACTCAATGGAAGCTCATTTAACCCCAAAACAAACGTTGATTAAAGTAAAAATTAATTCCCCAAAATGTGACTTCAAAACAATGACAAACTATTTACAATTTTAAAGCCATAATTTTGGGACCAACGTTTTTATTCTCAAGTCTTTTTTTAATTTTAATCCCGGCTTTTAAATTGGAAATAAAATCACTGACAGAATAATAATAATAACAATGATAATATATGAATTCAAAACTATATACTGTACTGCTGAGTGACCAGACTTCACTTGCAGAGGACAGAGAGGCTGCTGGGACATGTAGTTTAAAGAGTTTCCAGAGTTACATCCACTTCCTGTTTGTGAAGATCCTCTCCTCAGCTTAAATGTGCTTATTTCCTGTCATAGACCAGAACCTGAACCTGGATCAGCCAGGGTCCAGATTCAACACTGGTCCACCAGGTTCTGTCCTCAGAGATGAACATGATCATAATAATCCTCCTGCAGGTCTGATGCTTTAGGTTCTTTCCAAATTCATCAAATCAGAGAGCGTCTCACTGCTGATGTGGAGCTGTTGCTATAGCAACAGCAGCTGAGGCTCATGGGTACTGTAGTGTCTTAAGACCTCACTGAGGGGCAGTGAAGAGGCTCCGCCCACCTGACTGTGTCAAAGTACAGGTGCAAAAAAAATCAGGTGAAAAACTGTCACTACCCGATCCGTACCAGAAACCCGATTTGTACTGCGCATGTGCTCGCAGAGATCTTTCCCGCTTTTACTTGACGACGCTCTATCGTAAAAATTGTGAGGGGAGGAAGTGACACCAGTTTGCACATGCGCAGTACAAATCGGGTTTCCGATAAGGGTCGGATAGTGACAAGAACAAGAAGAAGAGAGGGTGGCCATCTTGAGTCATGCTGTGTGTGCGTGGGGTCAACCAATAGAATCACGTGTTCTCCTCCCCAGCTCCCAGCTCCTCCCCCTCCTCCTCCAGACTCTCTGTGATTGGTGGAGGCAGCTGGGGCTCCTCCCCCCTCCCGGCCCTCAGCAGGACCTCCATCCATCGCCGCTGAAGCTCCTCCCCCTCAGCGCTGAAGAACAGGGTCAGGTGACTCTGGGAGATCTTGAAGGCGTTGCGTCGCTCCAGACGGTCACATGACTCAGGAAAAGAGACGTCAAAGCCAATCAGAGGGATGCTGCGCTGTGCCTTCACATCCTGGAGGAGTGCATCATGGGTATTATAGAGACATGATTGGTTGGTGACAAAAACAAAAATCCGAAACCACTTTGGTCCGGAAGGAGTCTGGATTTTTTTAAAAACATTTTAAAAATCTTTTTCTGTGATGCACTATTTTTTTTTTTTTAAACAAAACTAAATGTAACTTTTTAACAGATTTTTTTTTAAAAAACATTCACTCATCCGACGTTGGGCAGTATATTATTTTCTGATTGGCTGATGTGTAGCAGTTCGTTATTTTCTGATGTGTAGCAGTTCGTTATTTTCTGATGTGTAGCAGTATATTATTTTCTGATTGGCTGATGTGTAGCAGTTCGTTATTTTCTGATGTGTAGCAGTTCGTTATTTTCTGATGTGTAGCAGTTCGTTATTTTCTGATTGGCTGATGTGTAGCAGTTCGTTATTTTCTGATTGGCTGATGTGTAGCAGTTCGTTATTTTCTGATTGGCTGATGTGTAGCAGTTCGTTATTTTCTGATTGGCTGATGTGTAGCAGTTCGTTATTTTCTGATTGGCTGATGTGTAGCAGTTCGTTATTTTCTGATTGGCTGATGTATAGCAGTTCGTTATTTTCTGATTGGCTGATGTATAGCAGTTCGTTATTTTCTGATTGGCTGATGTGTAGCAGTTCGTTATTTTCTGATTGGCTGATGTGTAGCAGTTCGTTATTTTCTGATTGGCTGATGTATAGCAGTTCGTTATTTTCTGATTGGCTGATGTATAGCAGTTCGTTATTTTCTGATTGGCTGATGTATAGCAGTTCGTTATTTTCTGATGTGTAGCAGTTCGTTATTTTCTGATGTGTAGCAGTTCGTTATTTTCTGATTGGCTGATGTGTAGCAGTTCGTTATTTTCTGATTGGCTGATGTGTAGCAGTTCGTTATTTTCTGATTGGCTGATGTATAGCAGTTCGTTATTTTCTGATTGGCTGATGTATAGCAGTTCGTTATTTTCTGATTGGCTGATGTGTAGCAGTTCGTTATTTTCTGATGTGTAGCAGTTTGTTATTTTCTGATGTGTAGCAGTTTGTTATTTTCTGATTGGCTGATGTGTAGCAGTACGTTATTTTCTGATTGGCTGGAGCGTACCAAGCTCCCGGTGAGCTCTGTGATGCCCAGAGCGTCTTGCTCATATAGCGGTGTAACTTGGTCAGAGTAAAGTTTCATGAGAAACACCAGGTGTGGCAGGTGAGAGAGTGAAAGGGTTAAAACGTCTCACTGTGAATGGCGTTTACCTGGTGGCATCCTGTCGTTAGCTAGCAGCTAATAACACACTATGGCAGTACCAACACATGAAAAGACAAACTTTAAATAATCAGACTCATACTTCCTGTTTCCTGCTCGCCCCAGACTCTGTTTCCTCCCTCACTTCCTAACCAGATGTTTACACTGTATTCAGGTTTATTTTTCTCACACTTTGAAACCCACTGCTGTGTATATCTTTATTTTAGAAATGATTTACTCATGGATCCTCATTGTACCTGTGGAGCTCCGTAGATGTAGAGCACCAGCGGCTCGTTCTCTGGGATGACGAACCAGGCCTTCTGCCAGCCTCGTCCACTTCCTTTCTCCATGTGGTGAAGAAAACTACAAATCACACTGTGCTCTGCTGCCAGGGAGGCCTGTTTCTATGGCAACGAGAGGCAGGAAGGGTCGTTAGGGAGAAATCTGACAAGGTATCATTACAGTGACATCACTGTGACATCACACTCACCTCCAGGATGGAGCGCCTCCTCTGGCTGCTGGCACTCAGCGTGGCAGCAGAGGGCGACGCCCCCACCAGCATGGCGTAGCAGTCGGCGCAGACCCGGTTGGTGCGGTTGTTGTCGTACGAAAGACGAGCGCGAAACTCTGAACACTTTCCACAAACCACCTAGAGTAAACAGTATTTAAGTACTGAGTGTAGTCTGTAATAAAAGTGCTAATGTGTCAGTAAAATTGTCTATAGCAGTAGTAGTGGTGACGATGGACACAGGTGTACTACAGTGATGGACGCAGGTGTCCAGGTGTCCTGAGGGACCTACGTGTCCACAGGCCTTGCAGTGGTGGCGTCTCTTGGTGATGGAGTTGAACGGCTCCTGACACTTCATGCACAGAGTCACCTCCTTCTCTCTGATGGGAGTGGGCGCTCGTTTCCCTAGCTCCACACAGCTCTGACGGGCGGGGACAGAGGGACAGAATATCAATCCACCATCTCCAGGGCTGGCCCAAGGCCTGAGCGAACCAAAACCTTCTTAGGGCCCCCTGACCCAAAGAGCAATTCAAAAATAAAATTAAAAATAAAAGTAATTAGTAATATTTTATATGTGGGAGAGATGATGAGTCAAGTATCAGACATAAAGCCAACGATTCAAGCTCACCTTCTGTTGATTCTATGCAGATATAGAAATATATTCTGGGTCGCTCTTTGGAATCAAAACAAGGTTTTAGTTCCCAACGTTTGATAGCAAACACTTAGTTACACACCTGGTGATGTTTGCTAGCAGTAGGTCTTCACATTAATGAATTATTAACACAGTGAACTGATGGTTTGAGATGAGTTATTTGTATGAAATGATGGAGAGCAGAGCAATGTGTGAGAGTAAATAATATTATATCTCAATAAGATATACTCATATAAGACATATCCCTCATATGATGAGCAGCTCACTTTTGTTGTTGTTTTTTTGTTTAGTCTTTGTTTACTGTAGCAGTTCATTTAAAACAGGGTTTATTCAGTTACATTTGGTGTCACTCTACAAATACTTCTCTGTGAATACACAGTGAGAACCAGCCCAGCTGCTCCTGTAGCTGAATTATTTGAAACTAAAAACCACAGATGGCTGCTCTTTTAGGTTGTATCTGTTAATTTCCTGTGTGCTCAGTAACACTATCCTGTGTTAAAATTTCGGCTTGACAACTGATCACAGAGTCCAGATAAGCAACTATCTACTGCAGAACAAAGACCGGAACGACAGAAAAAAAGCCCCCCCCAGCTGTCTTGTTACCGGGGAGTGCGGCGGCGTGGACTCGTCGTCTCGCAGCGAACAGGTGAGCTGTCTGAAGCTCTCTGCTGTCTGCTCATGTCTCTGGATGGTCGCCTGGATGGCCTGACAACACACACAGAGATCCTTCACAATAAAAGCCTGCCTGGAAGCTTTGAATTTGACACACAGGAAGTAGTTTGGGCTGTTCCACCTCTGACCACTGACCACATAGAGGCCACGCCCACCAGTGATGTCACAGCATCCTGCAATAATCAATGACATCAACACAGCCAGGTGAGCAGGAAATGAGTGTTTACCTGTATCCAGTCCTTCTTCTCATCCTCTGTCCTGCAGAAACACAGAGACAGGTTCAGATTCTGTCTGTCTACCTGTCTGTCTGTCTGTCTGTCTGTCTGTCTGACCTGTCTGTCTGTCTGTCTGTCTGTCTACCTGTCTGTCTGTCAGTCTGTCTGTCAGTCTGTCTACCTGTCTGTCTGTCTACCTGTCTGTCTGTCTGTCAGTCTGTCTGTCTACCTGTCTGTCTGTCTACCTGTCTGTCTGTCAGTCTGTCTGTCAGTCTGTCTACCTGTCTGTCTGTCTGTCTACCTGTCTGTCTGTCTGTCTACCTGTCTGTCTGTCTGTCTACCTGTCTGTCTGTCTGTCTACCTGTCTGTCTGTCTGTCTGTCTACCTGTCTGTCTGTCTACCTGTCTGTCTGTCAGTCTGTCTGTCAGTCTGTCTACCTGTCTGTCTGTCAGTCTGTCTGTCTACCTGTCTGTCTGTCTGTCTGTCTGTCTGTCTACCTGTCTGTCTGTCAGTCTGTCTGTCTACCTGTCTGTCTGTCAGTCTGTCTGTCTACCTGTCTGTCTGTCTGTCAGTCTGTCTACCTGTCTGTCTGTCTACCTGTCTGTCTGTCTGTCTGTCTACCTGTCTGTCTGTCTGTCTACCTGTCTGTCTGTCTACCTGTCTGTCTGTCTGTCTGTCAGTCTGTCTACCTGTCTGTCTACCTGTCTGTCTGTCTACCTGTCTGTCTGTCTGTCAGTCTGTCTGTCTACCTGTCTGTCTGTCAGTCTGTCTGTCAGTCTGTCTGTCTACCTGTCTGTCTGTCTGTCTGTCTGTCTGTCTGTCTACCTGTCTGTCTACCTGTCTGTCAGTCTGTCTGTCTGTCTACCTGTCTGTCTATCTGTCTGTCTGTCTGTCTGTCTGTCTACCTGTCTGTCTGTCTACCTGTCTGTCTGTCAGTCTGTCTGTCAGTCTGTCTGTCTACCTGTCTGTCTGTCTGTCTGTCTGTCTGTCTGTCTGTCTGTCTACCTGTCTGTCTACCTGTCTGTCAGTCTGTCTGTCTGTCTACCTGTCTGTCTGTCTGTCTGTCTGTCTACCTGTCTGTCAGTCTGTCAGTCTGTCTGTCTACCTGTCTGTCTGTCTGTCTGTCTGTCTACCTGTCTGTCTGTCTACCTGTCTGTCTGTCTGTCTGTCTACCTGTCTACCTGTCAGGTAGACAGTCTGTCTACCTGTCTGTCTGTCTGTCTACCTGTCTGTCAGTCTGTCTGTCTACCTGTCAGTCTGTCTGTCTACCTGTCTGTCAGTCTGTCTACCTGTCAGTCTGTCTGTCTACCTGTCTGTCTGTCTGTCTGTCTGTCAGTCTGTCTGTCTACCTGTCTACCTGTCAGGTAGACAGTCTGTCTACCTGTCAGTCTGTCTGTCTACCTGTCTGTCAGTCTGTCTGTCTACCTGTCTGTCAGTCTGTCTGTCTACCTGTCAGTCTGTCTGTCTACCTGTCTGTCAGTCTGTCTACCTGTCAGTCTGTCTGTCTACCTGTCTGTCAGTCTGTCTACCTGTCAGTCTGTCTGTCTACCTGTCTGTCAGTCTGTCTGTCTACCTGTCAGTCTGTCTGTCTGTCTGTCTGTCAGTCTGTCTGTCTACCTGTCTGTCAGTCTGTCTGTCTACCTGTCTGTCTGTCTGTCTGTCTGTCAGTCTGTCTGTCTACCTGTCTACCTGTCAGGTAGACAGTCTGTCTACCTGTCAGTCTGTCTGTCAGTCTGTCTGTCTACCTGTCTGTCAGTCTGTCTGTCTACCTGTCAGTCTGTCTGTCTACCTGTCTGTCTACCTGTCAGTCTGTCTGTCTACCTGTCTGTCTGTCTGTCAGTCTGTCTGTCTACCTGTCTACCTGTCAGGTAGACAGTCTGTCTACCTGTCAGTCTGTCTGTCAGTCTGTCTGTCTACCTGTCTGTCAGTCTGTCTGTCTACCTGTCAGTCTGTCTGTCTACCTGTCTGTCAGTCTGTCTGTCTACCTGTCTGTCAGTCTGTCTGTCTACCTGTCAGTCTGTCTGTCTACCTGTCTGTCAGTCTGTCTGTCTACCTGTCTGTCTGTCTGTCTGTCTACCTGTCTGTCTGTCTACCTGTCTGTCTGTCTGTCAGTCTGTCTACCTGTCTGTCTACCTGTCTGTCTGTCTACCTGTCTGTCTGTCTGTCAGTCTGTCTGTCTACCTGTCTGTCTGTCTACCTGTCTGTCTGTCTGTCAGTCTGTCTGTCAGTCTGTCTGTCTACCTGTCTGTCTGTCTGTCTACCTGTCTGTCTACCTGTCTGTCAGTCTGTCTGTCTGTCTACCTGTCTGTCAGTCTGTCTGTCTACCTGTCTGTCTGTCTGTCTGTCTGTCTACCTGTCTGTCTGTCTGTCTGTCTGTCTGTCTACCTGTCAGGTAGACAGTCTGTCTACCTGTCTGTCTGTCTGTCTGTCTACCTGTCTACCTGTCAGGTAGACAGTCTGTCTACCTGTCTGTCTGTCTGTCTACCTGTCTGTCAGTCTGTCTGTCTACCTGTCAGTCTGTCTGTCTACCTGTCTGTCAGTCTGTCTACCTGTCAGTCTGTCTGTCTACCTGTCTGTCTGTCTGTCTGTCTGTCAGTCTGTCTGTCTACCTGTCTACCTGTCAGGTAGACAGTCTGTCTACCTGTCAGTCTGTCTGTCTACCTGTCTGTCAGTCTGTCTGTCTACCTGTCAGTCTGTCTGTCTACCTGTCTGTCAGTCTGTCTGTCTACCTGTCAGTCTGTCTGTCTACCTGTCTGTCAGTCTGTCTGTCTACCTGTCAGTCTGTCTGTCTACCTGTCTGTCAGTCTGTCTGTCTACCTGTCTGTCTGTCTGTCTGTCTACCTGTCTGTCTGTCTGTCTACCTGTCTGTCTGTCTACCTGTCTGTCTGTCTGTCAGTCTGTCTACCTGTCTGTCTACCTGTCTGTCTGTCTACCTGTCTGTCTACCTGTCTGTCTGTCTGTCAGTCTGTCTGTCTACCTGTCTGTCTGTCAGTCTGTCTGTCAGTCTGTCTGTCTACCTGTCTGTCTGTCTGTCTGTCTGTCTACCTGTCTGTCTGTCTACCTGTCTGTCTGTCTGTCAGTCTGTCTGTCAGTCTGTCTGTCTACCTGTCTGTCTGTCTGTCTACCTGTCTGTCTACCTGTCTGTCAGTCTGTCTGTCTGTCTACCTGTCTGTCTGTCTGTCTACCTGTCTGTCAGTCTGTCTGTCTACCTGTCTGTCTGTCTGTCTGTCTGTCTACCTGTCTACCTGTCTGTCTGTCTGTCTGTCTACCTGTCTACCTGTCAGGTAGACAGTCTGTCTACCTGTCTGTCTGTCTGTCTGTCTACCTGTCTACCTGTCAGGTAGACAGTCTGTCTACCTGTCTGTCTGTCTGTCTACCTGTCTGTCAGTCTGTCTGTCTACCTGTCTGTCAGTCTGTCTACCTGTCAGTCTGTCTGTCTACCTGTCTGTCTGTCTGTCTGTCTACCTGTCTACCTGTCAGGTAGACAGTCTGTCTACCTGTCTGTCTGTCTGTCTGTCTACCTGTCTACCTGTCAGGTAGACAGTCTGTCTACCTGTCAGTCTGTCTGTCTACCTGTCTGTCAGTCTGTCTGTCTACCTGTCAGTCTGTCTGTCTACCTGTCTGTCAGTCTGTCTGTCTACCTGTCAGTCTGTCTGTCTACCTGTCTGTCAGTCTGTCTACCTGTCAGTCTGTCTGTCTACCTGTCTACCTGTCAGGTAGACAGTCTGTCTACCTGTCTGTCAGTCTGTCTGTCTACCTGTCTGTCTGTCTGTCTACCTGTCTGTCTGTCAGTCTGTCTGTCTACCTGTCTACCTGTCAGGTAGACAGTCTGTCTACCTGTCAGTCTGTCTGTCAGTCTGTCTGTCTACCTGTCTGTCAGTCTGTCTGTCTACCTGTCTGTCAGTCTGTCTGTCTACCTGTCAGTCTGTCTGTCTACCTGTCTGTCAGTCTGTCTGTCTACCTGTCTGTCAGTCTGTCTGTCTACCTGTCAGTCAGTCAGTCAGTCTGTCAGTCTGTCTGTCTGTCGACCTGGCCTGTAGCTCCAGTGATCTCTGTTTTCCAGACACCAAGAATGTCCTGGGAACTGCAACACTGCTGGTCTCCTTCAGCTGGACATAAAGAGAGAGAGAGAGAGAGAGAGAGAGACAGGTGGACAGTGAGACAGGTGGACAGGTTTAATCAGATCCAGGTGTAGGGGTGGAGCTCCACTCTGGCATCCACCAGGTGATGGTGTCTTACCTCCATCCCGTCCACATCGATACGAGCACGGACACCGTACTTCTGACCGATGAGACGCAGCTTTGGGACGCAATACAGCAACCTGTCGTTAAACTGCAGACACATCGACAGTCAGGAGGAGCAGTACTAGTTAGTACCAGTACTAGTAGCAGTACTAGTGGTATGAAAATGGACGACAGTGAGTACCAGTATGAGGTATCTGTCCTGCGTGGTCCCGTTCTTATTGGACAGTTTCAGGATGTGTCCTTCTTTAATGAGCTCATTAGTCGGGTTAACGATGTCCTCCTCTCCACCCAACAACTCATACACCTTCAGCAGCTTCCTCATTCGCTCCTGAGAGAGAGAGGTAGAGAGAGAGAGAGAGAGAGAGAGAGAGAGAGAGAGAGAGAGAGGTAGAGAGAGAGAGAGAGAGAGAGAGAGGTAGAGAGAGAGAGAGAGAGAGAGAGAGAGAGAGAGAGAGAGGTAGAGAGAGAGAGAGAGAGAGAGAGAGAGAGAGAGAGAGAGAGAGAGAGAGAGAGAGAGAGAGAGAGAGAGAGAGGTAGAGAGAGAGAGAGAGAGAGAGAGAGAGAGAGAGAGAGAGAGAGTGTGAGAGAGAGAGAGAGAGAGAGAGAGAGGTAGAGAGAGAGAGAGAGAGAGAGAGAGAGAGAGAGAGGTAGAGAGAGAGAGAGAGAGAGAGGTAGAGAGAGAGAGAGGTAGAGGTAGAGAGAGAGAGAGAGAGAGAGGTAGAGAGAGAGAGAGAGAGAGAGAGAGAGAGAGAGAGAGAGAGAGAGAGAGAGGTAGAGAGAGAGAGAGAGAGAGAGAGAGAGAGAGAGAGAGAGAGAGAGAGAGAGAGAGAGAGAGAGAGAGAGAGAGGTAGAGAGAGAGAGAGAGAGAGGTAGAGGTAGAGAGAGAGAGAGAGAGAGAGAGGGAGGGAGGGAGAGAGAGAGAGAGAGGTAGAGGTAGAGAGAGAGAGAGAGGTAGAGGTAGAGAGAGAGAGAGAGAGAAAGAGAGAGAGGTAGAAATAGAGAGAGAGAGAGAGGTAGAGGTAGAGAGAGAGAGAGAGAGGGAGGGAGGGAGAGAGAGAGAGAGAGAGAGAGGTAGAGAGAGGTAGAGAGAGGGATCTGTTTAGAGGCTAAGCTCGGGTCTGTTTAGAGGCTGACCTCGGGTCTGTTTAGAGGCTAAGCTCGGGTCTGTTTAGAGGCTGACCTCGGGTCTGTTTAGAGGCTGAGCTCGGGTCTGTTTAGAGGCTGAGCTCGGGTCTGTTTAGAGGCTGACCTCGGGTTTGTTTAGAGGCTGACCTCGGGTCTGTTTAGAGGCTGACCTCGGGTCTGTTTAGAGGCTGACCTCGGGTCTGTTTAGAGGCTAAGCTCGGGTCTGTTTAGAGGCTGACCTCGGGTCTGTTTAGAGGCTGACCTCGGGTCTGTTTAGAGGCTGACCTCGGGTTTGTTTAGAGGCTGACCTCGGGTCTGTTTAGAGGCTGGCCTTGGGTTTGTTTAGAGGCTGACCTCGGGTCTGTTTAGAGGCTGACCTCGGGTTTGTTTAGAGGCTGACCTCGGGTCTCTTTAGAGGCTGGCCTTGGGTTTGTTTAGAGGCTGACCTCGGGTCTGTTTAGAGGCTGACCTTGGGTTTGTTTAGAGGCTGACCTCGGGTCTGTTTAGAGGCTGACCTCGGGTCTCTTTAGAGGCTGACCTCGGGTCTGTTTAGAGGCTGACCTCGGGTTTGTTTAGAGGCTGACCTCGGGTCTGTTTAGAGGCTAAGCTCGGGTCTGTTTAGAGGCTGACCTCGGGTCTGTTTAGAGGCTGACCTCGGGTCTGTTTGACACTCACCATCTTCTTGATGGCAGCGTTGGAGTGTTCTGCTGCCGTGGCGATGAGCTCCAGAGACTCTGCAGAGAGACGAGGATGATGAAGATGATGATTATCACATGTGCCTTTTTCTTTGTCATAATCGGTATTAATCTGATCCAGCAGCAGCAGCTCACAGTGAAGGTGTGTTTGTTTTACTCACTCAGGGCGTCCCGGTGGTCGGGAGCGTCCTCCGGCAGGCGGTGCAGGTAGTCTTTGAGCAGCAGCTCGTAGCGAGGAATCCTCTGGACGGGCTCCAGCATGTGGTGCTGCAGGGTGAGGTTCCCACAGCGCTCCTCCTTCTGAGAGGACATCAGCAACACATTAACACCCCAGCACCTCCTCACACCTTCTCACATCCAGCACCTCCTCACACCTCACATCCAACACCTCCCCACACCTCCTCACATCCAGCACCTCCTCACCTGGATCTCCTGGATGATGGCCTTGAAGGGAGCTGACCTCTCCATCCAGATGTTCACCAGCTCCATGGCTCGGTCAAAGTTCTTCACGTATTCCCCGTACATCTTTAGAAAGGGAGCCAGCTTCTGCAGGATGTCCCCGATCCGTGGGTTTGAGTCCCTAAGGACACAAAGGAGGACTTAAGTAAGGGGCACTCCTAAGGACCAGGAGGGCCAGGACCAGGAGGAGGACTCACCACTCCTCCATACGTTTCTGCAGTGCCGGCAGCAGGAACTGCTGGTGGAAACAGTAGATGGAGCAGATGTTGGAGAAGATGCCCTGGACCACATCACAGGGGAAGGAGGACCTGGACCGGGCCTCGTCCAGGAGCCGGGAACAGAACACCTGAGGAGAGACCAGAGGCCATGGAGTCAGGATGTGGTCCAGGTCTGCATGGCTCTGGACAAATGAATCTAAAATGAGGTGCATTTTTCTGTGTTGCAACCAAGATGGCCGCCACTCTGTTTCAGTAGTGAAGGAAGGAAGTGGACGATATATTTTAACATATATATATATAAACCTGAGGATCTGTGGAGGATTAGCTAGTGGTTAGTGAAAGGTTAGTTAAAGGTGGAGTAGGAGATCTTTTTCTGGAGCGTTTTTTACCATATCGCTTGAAAACCTCTTCACACCAGCATTGCAACCAGGAAAACAGAAGGTTTGTCACAAAAATGAAATAGTATAGTCCACTCTAGAAAATCATGGAAACATCATGGAAAAACACCATCTAATCATACTGAACCATATTGGGCCGTTCCATATGATTGGATCCTGACACGTCCACCAAACTTCAGTCCGCTTCTCCCTCCCCCTCTCTTCGTGCACTCCTTCATGAACGAGTAGACCCTTCTATAGCTACCTCAGTGCTAATAGCCCTGAGCCACAAGCCCCATGCCCCGAAACCATTTGTGTTCACACTGTCGGGCTACTAGCTCCTCGGGGTTACGCTCCCGTTAGCGAACACGTTATGATAGAACACATTTTCATACAGGATAGGCGGTCAATTCATCAGCACAGGCATGGATTTAAGACGATTTGTATATGAGACCAGTTATGCTTTTACGGAGGCTACATGAGGGACGCCGACAAAGAGCAATCAAATTACAACAGCAACGACAACTGAGAGCCAAGGCATGGAAGAAATGAACTATGTTAACCACAAAACAATGCGTTCATAACGCCAGCTATAACACATCGTCACGAGGAAGATAGCTCACTAACTGATAGGCTACAGTTGTACAGTCTTTCCTGTGAAGACGCCATAGGTAGAAGTTAGCTAAAGTTAGCTAACCAATGCAGTGCTCGTGAACCTCCGTGAACGCTCGGGAACAAGCAACGCCCGTTTCGGTGGGAGGTCTGAAGAAAGGGCAGGGGCATGTGTATTTTCAAAATATAGCTTTTTATATAGGTTTTCAAAGAACTCCTACTGCACCTTTAAGGTTTTCAAGTTTTCTTTCAAGGCTCAAAGTTTTTAAAAAATGTTTAACTAACCTTTAAAGATGAGCTAAAGGTTGGCAGCAACTAGCTCACCTGGTCCAGGAGGTGGAGCTTGGACACATAGGCGGTCTCTGTGTGCAGCAGTTCATTAGCGATGTTGAAGACCCTCTGCTGGACGGACATCTGGACAAAGACAGACAGATATCAACTGAGGACTAACACTTTATTACTTTCATCATCGTAATGAGACATAATACTGTTAATCAGAACATCAGGGTTCTTCAGAGGTAGAGGAAGATACCCCCAGTCAGCAGGTCACTTCCTGTTTCCTGTCTCACCTCAGCAGAGTCCTGTCTGTCTGTCCTAGGGGGGGGTAGTACCAGTGTCAGCTCCGCCTCCTCCTCCTCCAGGTCGCTGTCTCCCTCCTCAGAGAACTCCCTCCTCCTCCTGGCCCTGCTTTGCGACTCCTCCCCCTCCCCCCCCTCACCTGCGTAGGAGGAGGAGCTGGAGAGGCGGGGCAGCAGGGCTGGGCTGCAGGGGTAGGCCACGCCCCCATCATCCACGCTGGCAAAGCAGAGCTCCTCGCTGTGTGACGGAGAGCTGATGCTGTCGATACCGCTGTCCCGATTGGCCAGCTTCCCTTCCGTCTGCGAGGAGGGGAGGGACAGACGCTCAGAGGGGAGCTCTGATTGGTCGAGCAGCTGCGGCTCCGGCTGGTCCCTCATCTCCACGGTAACCACGTCATCCTCCAGGTGTTTCTCTGAAGCACTGTATCCCGACTCCATGGAGAGGCGCTTCTGAAGGAGGTCGTCTCGACACACTGCTGCCAGCTCTTCATCATCGTCATTGTCGTCCTCCTCCCCCTCACCGCCCGCTGTGATGTCATCATCACCTTTGAGTTCAGAGGGTGGCACCTCATCAAATGGTGGAGGGGCAAGCGATGATGAGGATGGAGGTGATGAGGGTTGGGAGAGGGAGGGGGCGTGGTCAGGGAGACGGGGACACAGAGCGCCGCCAGTGATGTCAGGAACCACGATGATCTGCTCGCTACACACACACACACACACACACACACACGTCAGCAGAGCTTTTAGTGATGACATCACTCCTCCTCTGACCAATCACAACTCACCGCTCAAACTTCTCAATGAGTGACAAGACGCAGGTGGGGGAGGCGGACCCATCTGCCCGGGTGGGTGGAGTCCGTCTCTCCCGCAGATCCGAAGGGAGGGGCCTGCTAGGCGGGGGAGGGGGGAGGGGCTTGTCTGGAGCCCGGGGTCGTGGCCTCACCTGCTGCTGGAGGTGGGGAGGTTTAGGGGGCACTGTGTGGGGGCACACCAGAGTTTGATTAATGCCATCAATAACATCTTAAATTCAGTAAACAGTAAAATGTCTATAAAGCTCATCACCCTGAGGCTTTGGTCCCGGCAGCGGCGGTCTGCTCTTGCTCGTTACCCCGGCGCTGGGCAGCTCTGGCGGCCCAGTGTCACTGACCAGCAGCAGCCCGTTAGCAGAGCCGCGGCGCTCTGTTAGCTCTATCACTGATGGGGAGCAACTGGGCCCTGGATCGGAGCTCTGCTGCTGGGGAGCGTTAGTGTCCAGCACCTCCTGGTGGCCACAGGGGGAGCAGGACGTCTCCAGAGACAGGCTCTGGGTCAGCAAACTGGGACTGGAGGAGGAGGGACCTGAGGAGACATCATGTCATCATTATTAGCACAATGACTAAACTAGCAGCACAGATGCTAACCCATTAGCACAGAGGCTAATCCAGAGGCACTAGTCAGGGTTGTCAGACAAAAAGTGTACCATTTCTGGATGGTAGGATAAAAACAGCTTCTAAACACTAGCAACAACAACTAGCTTCAACATAGCTTCACAGCTTCTGTGCTAGTGTCATAGTTTCAGTGCTAGTGTCATAGCTTCAGTGCTAGTGTTATAGCTTCAGTGCTAGCGTCATAGCTTCAGTGCCAGCTTCATAGCTTTAGTGCTAGCGTCACAGCTTCAGTGCTAGCGTCACAGCTTCAGTGCTCGCGTCATAGCTTCAGTGCTAGCGTCATAGCTTCAGTGTTAGCGTCATAGCTTCAGTGCTAGCGTCATAGCTTCAGTGCTAGCGTCATAGCTTCAGTGCTAGCTTCATAGCTTCAGTGCAAGCGTCACAGCTTCAGTGCTAGCTTCATAGCTTCAGTGCTCGCGTCAGAGCTTCAGTGCTAGCGTCACAGCTTCAGTGCTCGCGTCATAGCTTCAGTGCTAGCTTCATAGCTTCAGTGCTAGCGTCACAGCTTCAGTGCTAGCTTCATAGCTTTAGTGCTCGCGTCATAGCTTCAGTGCTAGCGTCACAGCTTCAGTGCTCGCGTCATAGCTTCAGTGCTAGCTTCATAGCTTTAGTGCTAGCATCACAGCTTCAGTGCTAGCGTCACAGCTTCAGTGCTCGCGTCATAGCTTCAGTGCTAGCGTCATAGCTTCAGTGTTAGCGTCATAGCTTCAGCGCTAGCGTCACAGCTTCAGCGCTCGCGTCACAGCTTCAGTGCTCGCGTCATAGCTTCAGTGCTAGCGTCATAGCTTCAGTGCTAGTGTCATAGCTTCAGTGCTAGCGTCACAGCTTCAGTGCTAGCGTCACAGCTTCAGTGCTCGCGTCACAGCTTCAGTGCTTGCGTCACAGCTTCAGTGCTAGCGTCACAGCTTCAGTGCTAACGTCACAGCTTCAGTGCTAGCGTCACAGCTTCAGTGCTCGCGTCATAGCTTCAGTGCTAGCGTCACAGCTTCAGTGCTAGCGTCACAGCGTCCACTCGAGGCTTCCAGCTGCAGCAGCTGGACAGAAATAAACATGGGGAGAGATGTTTGTGGTCAATGAACACTGCAGCTCATCGGCTGAAAACTTGTGGTTGTGTTTGTGTTTGTGTGACTACATCTCCCATGACGCTTTGCCAACAGAGAGAAGTCAGTTTATTCCCACTTGTTCTGAAATATGACAGAGATACCAGTTACTGATAACCCAGTCAGCTCACCAGTAGTGGGAGCTGTGTGTCCAGATGTGGAAGTGATGGTCCAGAGTTCATGGGAAAACATCCACAGGCTAATTTAAAGCAGATTGTGTGTGTGTGTGTGTGTGTGTGCGTGCGGTCTATTCATAACTGATTTTCTTCACTTCAGACCAACAGTCATTCATGTTTCTCCTGTCACTGAATCAGCTTGACTGGCCACACTACATTACCCAGAAGCCCTCCGATAGTAACACCTTCCTCTTGGATTAATGGAGAGCTAGGCTAGGCTAACAGTACCTCTCTACTTCAGGTGTTTGTGCTAAGCTAGGCTAACAGCACCCCTCTTCAGGTAGCCTGCAGCATCATTTGTGTCTGCAGGTCACTGAGAAAGTTTCAGTGACGTCACGTGAAGAAGCCACAGCCAGAAACAGCTAGTGGTGCTAGCAGCGCTAACACAGCTAACAGAGCTAACAGTGTTAGACTGGGTCTACAGGAGGAGACTGGGTCTAGAGACTGGGTCTATATGGGGTCTCCACAGACCAAGTCTCCAGTACTTTATTAAAGGTTACCATGAGGAGTCTCTGCTCTGTGTTTTGGTGACACCTCCTCCATCCTGATCCTGATCCTAATCCTGGTGCCCTGGTGCTGATCCAGATCCAGATCCAGATCAGTCACTCTGTCTTCGGTCTGGTTTAAATGTTGAAATGATGGAATTCACCATTTGATTAATAGTAATAATAACAATGATGATAATCAATATTTGTATTCATCTAAATAAGAGGCGTCACGTGCTCAAAGCAGCAGACTCACATCTGGCACGCGCAGCCTCACTAGCCTACTTTCACTGCGGAGAGATGTCGGTCAGTGTGTGCGCGTACACGACGCAATGTGTGGGCGCGCGCATGCCCCCCGCCATCAGATTAACAATAATATCGTTATGATTATACATTTTTATTTTCAGATAAAAACGACAATAAGAAGCGACGAGTCTGCAGCTGTGCACGCGCGCATGTGTGCGCGTGCTCGTGCAGCGGTGATCAGGAGGAACATGGTGCAGATGTGTAGGCCTGCGGTACTAGTACTGCTACTACTACTACCCCAGCAGTACTGCAGCAGTACCGCAGTAGTACTCCAGCAGTACTGCAGTACTCACCCCTGGTCAGGCTGCTTCTGTCCATGTACATCGCGCAGCAAAACACAAATCCGGTCATTAAAGAAAAGGTTGGTGCGGAGAGAGAGCGGCTCTCCCGGTCCACAGCACGGAGAAGAAACCGGGTCAGCTCCACAAAGAGGACCGGACCGGACCGGCACGGCTCACACTCAGGACCGGCTGACAGACCGACAGGATGCCGCTTCAGGACAGATAAGTAGGTTAGATCCGCTCGGTTTGATCCAGAGGGCTGCCCGGTGTGTGAGCGGCGGGCGGAGAGAGAGAGAGAGAGAGAGAGAGAGAGAGAACGTCTCTCTACCTCTCTCTCTGGCCTCCTCTTCGGTTTCCTTGACAACAAATGAAGAGCAGAGAGGCTGATGGTTGTTCAAACATCTGAGAGTGTTCTAGAAACATTTCAGTTTTATAGCATCAAAAATCTAAAAGAGAGAAAAGAAATGTGTTCTAACCGTCTCAGCTTTACATGGTTTCAAGGCGACAAACAGAAACCAAGATGGCGACGGTAAAAATGCTGAACTACTGGCTTCAAAATGTCAGTGACCACGTCCACTTCCTGTCAGCACAAGATGACTCTGTGGTGGAATGAGAATAATAATAATAACAACTGAAAGAGCCACCATTCTAACGTAAAGATTATTTCATAAAACAGAAGACAGCAGAGACACAGTTGGTCTGACTCCACCCAGCTGGGACAGGACATGAAGCAAAACAAACCCTGTTCAGGAGCAGCTGGAAAACAAGCGCACCCAAACACTTCAACACATCTGAGGGAAGCAAAAACAAACACACCCGTTTATCATCAGGGGAGGAGATAAACTACAGGCTGACCTCTGACCTCACCCCCCCACCAGTGACCCAGTGAGAGAGAAGCTCGCTCGTCCATCCTCCCAACAGATCAATGAGAGAGAGAGAGAGAGAGAGACACCCAGAGTAGAAGCAGCTGAATCTGTAGTCTATTTTTATCCTTCAGTTCTTCAGTCGTATCTGAACGTGCTGCTGCAGGGCATGCTGGGAAGAGTCACACAATGCTGAGACTAAACCAGGAAACTCCACAATAAATTAACCCGATAAAACACCAGAACGACACGAAAACAACTCCAGAATAATGTTTCTCTAATGGTTAATCCACCAGTATGAGCAGCTCTTTAATAATAAAATATAATTATTGTTGAATTTTCAAAAGCATAATAACAATAATAACAATATCAAATCACATTATTATTTTTTGACTGAGATGTTAAATTCTTCAGTTATTTCCTGTTGTTTGTTCTTCTGACTTCTCAGTGAATTCCAGTGTTCTCCATCAGGAGAACAATTCAGGATAAATTCCTCACTGCTGTTTCAAATGATGAAGAGACGTGAACTCAGTGAGGAAGAAAGAGTTAAAGTGAAGGAGATGATGCTGGAGGATCTGACTGTTTGACTGGACACACACACACACACACACACACAGCACTGTACTCACCTGTCCTGCAGGTGGAGCTGCTGGGTGGAGGTGCAGGTGAGGAGGTGTTCAGATGGTAGGAGAACCTCCTGGTGCTGAACTGTCTGGAGAAGGAGGAAGGAGGAGGAGGAGGAGGAGGAGGGGGGAGGCTGAAGCCGATCAAGGAGCTACGAGGTCGGTTCAGCTGCATGCCGTCTGTCCACACCTGGACGCAGGTAAGACGTCCGTCTTTTGTCTCAGTTCATGTTTCTCTTTTCAGAATAAGACCTTTAATGTGAAGGTTCCTGCTTGAATCAGAGAGTTCCTGTTGAGTCCTCAGAGCCCATCACAGCCTCAGCATCAAGAGGAGGTCATGAGGAGGTCAGTCCTCCTCCTCCCCCTGGTCTCCATCTGAAGTGCTTTAACAGTTCAAACTGTCCTCAGATCAGCTTCAGGATTCCAAACACACACAAAGACAAAGTGAAGAAAAAAAAAAACTGTTTCCTCCTGAGGATCCAGAATGTGCCGACTCAGCTCCACCACAGAGCGGCGTGTCCTCCAGCTCCAGACCTGGTCCTGGTCCTGGTTTCTGGTCCTGGTCAGCTTCTCTTCCTCTGCAGTGTTATTCCTTCATTCCAGCATCAGTTTGTCCAGAAGGACAGATGGATAGATGGACAGACAGACGTTCTTCTGTCTCGGCAGCTTCAGGCTTTTGTGTAAAATCGGTTGTGAGCTGCAGAGCGACACCAGAACTCCTCCTCCAGACATCTGATCCCAGACCAGATCCTCCTCCTCTCTGAGGTCTGCTTCTCATTTTCTCTCCTTCCTTTCTGCCTTTTTTTCTTTTTTGAGGCTGAAACTTGAAGCGAAGAGAAAACTGGAGAGAAATTCCAGCAGCAGTTTGTCTTCTCTTTTCTTTTCTCTGAACCTGGAGGATCATGGGAGTCTCAGTGAGCCAGCAGAGGGCGCTGCCACACCTCCTGAAGCTACAGACCAGAGCTGTTAGCGTTATAGAATAAAAAATAAGTAGATTATATGCATGAATTCTTTTTCATCTGGTGCTTTTATGATGTGGTTTCGTTCCCCCTACTAGCAACTTCCTGCTTATGAATGGTTGGCTTATTTTGAAAAACTCACTTCTTGTTTGAGCTAGCAGCTAGGAGCTAAGCTAATGCTAGTGCAGTTAATCATTGAGATGCTAACAGCTAACAGGCTAAAGCTGCTGTTTGTCAGTGATGAAGTGTCCACAGAGCTGAGGATGAAACTAAATGAAGAAGTTAACTCCAGCTGACTGCAGACCAGTCAACATCAGGAAGACTCTGATTGGCTGCTTGTCACCTGACATCACTGATCAGACACTCACTGATAATAAAGGTGATCAATAAGAGAAGTTTGAAACGTCTGATAAAAACTGGGATTAATCGTTTGACAGACCAAATTTCTTTTAATACTGCAGATTAAAAACACCGAGAGCAGCTCCATCTTTAAAATATTTTTGTTTGTGAGTAATAACGATGTTCATCTTATATCATTATTCAGAGTTCAGCTCCTCCCAAACAATAAAACCCCTGATGGGTTTAGTGGTAGCAGTAGTCTACCTTAATCACTCCCTCCATCTGAGATGTTGCAATCTTCATCCTTGATGGAAGCAAATATCTCCTTGGTTTTGAAAAAGGGGAAGCCACCTGAGGAATGCTCTTCATACAGACTCATGTCGCTTTTCAACCTAGATTTGAAGATCATTGCAAACGTGCTTCTCGTCTAGAAAAGGTTCGATCAGTGTGGTTTTGTAAAAGGGAGGTATTGTGCTCATGATACCAGGCGCTCCTCTCAGCTCTGATGCAGAGAAAGCTTTTGAGCATACTTATTCTGCACCCTGCAAAAAGGTCACGTTGATGAAATATTGATTTCGTACACATTTGGCACTGATTACTAATGGGTTTAGGTCTAAAAATTTCAGCACTGAACGGGAGCACACAAGGCTGCCCTTTAAGCCCACTTTTATTTGCACTTGCTATAGAACGTCTCGCTGCAGCCACAAACATTGAAGGAATTTCCCTAAATAACTGGGAGCATAAAATTTCCCTATATGCCGATGATGTTTTAGTTTTTTTAAATTCATCAGTTCAGTCTATTCCCAAGCTAATACAGCTAATCACTAATTACGGCTCTTTCTCTGCTGATTTGTGTGGTAACGTTTTTTCACTGCTTGTGGAGCTGTCCTCTTGTCCTGAAGGTCTGGAATACACAGCAGCTCAACCTCATCTTCAAACGTCACTTACATCTCGGTCCAAGGACTTTTGGTCTGTTGAGCCTCAACCTGCTGATTTTGAGAACAAAATTTCTGATGAAGCCTCGTCTCTTCATCTCTGGTTGAGAATCGTGTCTGGTATCATTCCATTTGAAGCTTTCCCTACAGCATTAAAGGACAAACCTTTTTTATTTCTCCAAATTTGGGATCTTAAAGTTTAATGTCTCTCAGAGGAAGAGATCTGGACTCGCTGACCTCGCTTGGGTACGAGACACTGGCCTACGAACTTCAGTCTAATTAGAAGTGATGACAGAACTGGACTTCTTCCATCCTCCCCACACCCCCTTTTCTCCTGTATGTATCTGGTATAAACACAGTATGTCTCTGTGTTCTCTGCTACGACTTTAAAGTGTTCAATAAAAGTAGTTAAAAAAAAAAAAAAAAAGAGATTTTTTTTTTTAAATCATGTGAACAGTCAGGAAACATGTTTCTCTGAACAGTGAACAATGAGCAATAAACCAAAGAGAAAAAACATAAAGGCAGCAACGTCATAAAAGACAATACAAACAATAGAAATATAGACTGTGCAAAGATATTACTATTATATTATTACAGACTATTACTATTATTACTACGACTATGAGAAGTATTATTATTATTATCATCGTCATCAGCCATATTATTGGTGTTCTTATTATTCCTTTCATTACAAGGTGAGGCTGTGGTTCTAATGATGTCAGACAGGTGAGAATGAAAAAATACATTTATTGAGATTCAGGGGAAAAAAACATTAAAATTTAAAATAATCAATTAAGAAATAAAGGAAGTGAAAAGATCCATCAGTGAACGTTTGATCTTCTGCTCCTCAGGCTGTAACGAGGCTGAGCAGGAGGAGCAAGAGGAGGAGCAGGAGGAGGAGCGGGAGGAGGAGAGGAAGCAGGAGGAGAGGAAGCAGGAGGAGAGGGAGGAGGAGAGGAAGCAGGAGGAGGAGCAGGAGGAGGAGAGGAAGCAGGAGGAGCAGGAGGAGGAGAGGAAGCAGGAGGAGCAGGAGGAGGAGAGGAAGCAGGAGGAGCAGGAGGAGGAGAGGGAGGAGGAGAGGAAGCAGGAGGAGGAGCAGGAGGAGGAGAGGAAGCAGGAGGAGCAGGAGGAGGAGAGGAAGCAGGAGGAGGAGCAGGAGGAGGAGAGGAATCAGGAGGAGCAGGAGGAGCAAGAGGAGGAGGAGGAGAGGGAGGAGGAGAGGAAGCAGGAGGAGGAGCAGGAGGAGGAGAGGAAGCAGGAGGAGCAGGAGGAGGAGAGGAAGCAGGAGGAGGAGCAGGAGGAGGAGAGGAAGCAGGAGGAGCAAGAGGAGGAGCAGGAGAAGGAGCAGGAGGAGCAGGAGGATGAGAGGGAGGAGGAGAGGATGCAGGAGGAGCAAGAGGAGGAGCAAGAGGAGGAGAGGGAGGAGGAGCAGGAGGAGAAGAGGGAGGAGGAGCAGGAAGAGGAGAGGAAGCAGGAGGAGCAAGAGGAGGAGCAAGAGGAGGAGAGGGAGGAGGAGAGGGAGGAGGAGGTCAGATGTGATGCAGACATAACATCAATAAATTAATTTATCTTTTGTCTAATTTAATTTCTTTCACATTTCATTGTTGATGTGGTGACACCTGTGGTTACCATGGTAACATTACAAACATGGAGTTCCGCTGCTGTGATGTCAGAGCTCAGCAGCCAATCAGTGGTCAATAAATATACATGTCTAATAGAAACATAATATGAGGTGAGTACCTGTCTGTCCTCCACCAGGACACTGTAGACCAGAGGACACCTGTCTGCACTCACTGAGGCATTGTGGGTACTGTAGTGCTGCAGGGTGACATCACCTGATGAGCTGTTCACTGTACTGCTGAGAATACTGTCAGTACTCCAACCTGCAGTACAAGTACACACAGAGACCGACAGGTAGTGAGTGACAGGTACTGACCAACAGGTGAGACATGTAGTTAGTAAGCGACAGGTGAGACAGGTAGTGAGTGAGCGACAGGTGAGACATGTAGTGAGTGAGTGACAGGTGAGACATGTAGTGAGTGAGTGACAGGTGAGACAGGTAGTGAGTGAGTGACAGGTGAGACATGTAGTGAGTGAGTGACAGGTGAGACATGTAGTGAGTGAGTGACAGGTGAGACAGGTAGTGAGTGAGTGACAGGTGAGACATGTAGTGAGTGAGTGACAGGTGAGACAGGTAGTGAGTGAGTGACAGGTGAGACATGTAGTTAGTGACAGGTACTGACCGACAGGTGAGACAGGTAGTGAGTGAGTGACAGGTGAGACAGGTAGTGAGTGAGTGACAGGTGAGACATGTAGTTAGTGACAGGTACTGACCGACAGGTGAGACAGGTAGTGAGTGACCGACAGGTGAGACAGGTAGTGAGTGAGTGACAGGTGAGACATGTAGTTAGTGACAGGTACTGACCGACAGGTGAGACAGGTAGTGAGTGAGTGACAGGTGAGACAGGTAGTGAGTGAGTGACAGGTAAGACATGTAGTTAGTGACAGGTACTGACCAACAGGTGAGACAGGTAGTTAGTGACCGACAGGTGAGACAGGTAGTGAGTGAGCGACAGGTGAGACATGTAGTTAGTGACAGGTACTGACCAACAGGTGAGACAGGTAGTTAGTGACCGACAGGTGAGACATGTAGTGAGTGACCGACAGGTGAGACATGTAGTGAGTGACCGACAGGTGAGACATGTAGTGAGTGACCGACAGGTGAGACAGGTAGTGAGTGAGCGACAGGTGAGACAGGTAGTGAGTGAGTGACAGGTGAGACATGTAGTTAGTGACAGGTACTGACCGACAGGTGAGACAGGTAGTTAGTGACCGACAGGTGAGACAGGTAGTTAGTGACCGACAGGTGAGACATGTAGTGAGTGACCGACAGGTGAGACAGGTAGTGAGTGAGCGACAGGTGAGACATGTAGTGAGTGACAGGTACTGACCGACAGGTGAGACAGGTAGTTAGTGACCGACAGGTGAGACATGTAGTGAGTGGCCGACAGGTGAGACATGTAGCGAGTGAGCGACAGGTGAGACAGGTAGCGAGTGAGCGACAGGTGAGACAGGTAGCGAGTGAGCGACAGGTGAGACAGGTAGCGAGTGAGCAACAGGTGAGACAGGTAGCGAGTGAGCAACAGGTGAGACAGGTAGTGAGTGAGCGACAGGTGAGACAGGTAGTGAGTGAGCAACAGGTGAGACAGGTAGTGAGTGACAGGTACTGACCGACAGGTGAGACAGGTAGTGAGTGACAGGTACTGACCAACAGGTGAGACAGGTAGTGAGTGACCGACAGGTGAGACAGGTAGTGAGTGAGCAACAGGTGAGACAGGTAGTGAGTGAGCAACAGGTGAGACAGGTAGTGAGTGAGCAACAGGTGAGACAGGTAGTGAGTGACAGGTACTGACCGACAGGTGAGACAGGTAGTGAGTGAGCGACAGGTGAGACAGGTAGTGAGTGACAGGTACTGACCGACAGGTGAGACAGGTAGTGAGTGAGCGACAGGTGAGACAGGTAGTGAGTGACAGGTACTGACCGACAGGTGAGACAGGTAGTGAGTGAGCGACAGGTGAGACAGGTAGTGAGTGAGCAACAGGTGAGACAGGTAGTGAGTGAGCAACAGGTGAGACAGGTAGTGAGTGAGCAACAGGTGAGACAGGTAGTGAGTGAGCAACAGGTGAGACAGGTAGTGAGTGAGCAACAGGTGAGACAGGTAGTGAGTGAGCAACAGGTGAGACAGGTAGTGAGTGAGCAACAGGTGAGACAGGTAGTGAGTGACAGGTACTGACTGAGGTGAGACAGGTCTGGGTCATCTGTGGTCAGACACAGCACGGTGCTGTCCTCCTCCTCCTCTTCTTCTCTTAACTCCTCCTGTCTCCTCATCTGTGCCTCCTCTCTTCTTCTTCTACTCTCTGACCTCCTCTGGAAGAAATCTCTCACCTGAACAGTCTGCTGATTGTCCTGCTGTCGCCCCAGAGCCTCTGTAGAGAGAGAGACAGATAGAGACAGGTAGAGAGAGACAGGTAGAGAGAGAGAGACAGGTAGAGAGAGATTTAGATTTTTAAAACAACTTTATTGCCCGTTTTGTCATCTGGACAATTTCCTCATAAATAACGCCAAATGACAATAATAAGAACAATAAGAATGAATTAAAATCAGCCTTCATTAAAAAATAAATAAACCACCTCACATGAGCACATCTCCATAAATGAGCTGACCCTCTGATAACCAACAGAACCTGATCCACGGTCCAGATCTGCCTGAAGGACCCCAGGTCCCCTGAGGTCTGGTAGAACCTGTGGTCCACAAGCAGTCTGGACCGGATCAGGTTCTTTAACACAGCGACCACATCAAGCTCTCCACCCTCCTCCACCTTCCTCCATCTTGGCCTGCCCTAAAACAAAGTTTAAAAGCTGGCTCTTGTGTTTGTGCTGGCGAGTGTATTTAAAAGCACAGATAAAAAGCTGCCTGTTAAAACCTCTTTAAAACTGGTAAAAACACTTGTTAAACACAGAAACAGTGCAGATAAACGAGGACATTCATAAAAACAGTGAAAGATCGTCTCTCTTAGTCCACAGAAAGGACACTTGTCCTCCACAGCAGCACTGATCACTGAGATAAAAGAGTTCACAGCTACAATACCGTGGAGGATCCTCCACTGTAGGTCTACATGTCTCTTTGAGAGTGGAGGTTTATATATGGACCTCCAAGCTGGTCTGGAACCAAGGTCCAGTCCCAGGTGGTTCCTCCACACTGTGTCCTGTCGCTTGTCCAACTTCTTCCTGTTTAGAGTCTTTACCAGTAGTCTGTAGAAGGTTTTCCCAGATCCCCCCTCCAGGGAGACCACGGGGGCTGGCTCCAGCAAGGGACCACTGCAGTCCTGGTAGTCCGGTGCCAGGTAAATTGTGGGGTATGGGTCCTCTGGATCAGGAACCAGTGTTCCATTGGTGAAACGTTTTAAAAACAGAGTCTTATGTTCCGTGAGTTTATGCCTCCAGTAGACCAACAGTTTTTGAGTGACTCTGTTGGACCTGATCCCAAGTCGAGCCGCCAGGCCAGCAGGTTCATCCAGGTTGGGCCCTGCCAGCTCCAGGACCTGGCCCAGTGTGAAGACCCGTTCTTTCAGGAGTAACCTGGACAGACCGGCTCCTGCCCAGCTGGGAGAGTCCAGGATGGTCCCCCACAGGACCGGTTCCTGCAGGAGCCAGTGCAGGGAGTCCACCTGCTCCGGTCTTTGTTTTTTAAGCAGGTTCCACACAGTAAAAACACTCTTATAAAAACCAGGCAGTGGAGATGTGCTCATGTTTTTGGTGTCCATTAAAAACAGGTTAAAATCCAGGCCCAGGTTGTTAAACCGCTGCAGGACGCACTGAGCCAAAGGTCTCCACAGAGTGTCCTTTGGTCCAGTCAGGAGTCTTTGGAGGAATTGGAGGCGGAAGGCAGCGCCTCTACTGGCCAGGTGGACCAGGCCCTGGCCCCCCTCCTCTTTAGGCAGGAACAGGACACTCAGGGACCCAGTGCATCCTGCCCCAAAAGAAATCTATTAAAACTCTCTGGACCTGAGTCAGGAGAGAAGCTGGAGGATCAACACAGGCCAGCCGGTGCCACAAGGACCATGAGACCAGGTTGTTTAGGATCAGGGTGCGACCTCGGTAGGACATCTTAGGAAGAAGCCACTGCCACCTACCGAGGCGCCCCTTCACCTTTTCCACAATGTTCTCCCAGTTTTTGTTCATGTGGGTCTCATCGCCCAGAAAAACCCCCAGATACTTCAAACCACCTGTTTTCCAGGTGAGGCCACCGGGCAGCCTGAGCCGATCCCCCAGCCTCTCTCCCACCATCAGAGCCTCGCTCTTCCCCCAGTTCACTTTCACTGATGAGATAAAACCAAACTCTTTCACAGTGTCAATTAAAACGTCAATGTCCTTTTGGTTGTTGACCAACACGATAAGGTCATCTGCATAGACAGACAGTTTAAAAGACACACTACACTGGGGGAAGCTCACACCGTTCAGATGGTTTCTCAGTTTATGTAGCAGAGGCTCGATGGCCAGAGAGTAGAGCATCCCAGAGAGAGAGCAGCCCTGCCTCACCCCCCTCTGGACTCCAAATGGAGCACTCAGCCCCCCATTAATCTTCAGTACACTCCCAATGTCACTATAGAGGACCCGGATCATGGCTATGAAGCCCGGGTTGAAGCCAAAGGCAGACAAAGTCTGCCATAAGTACTGGTGTTCAACCCGGTCAAAAGCCTTCTCCTGGTCTATGGAAATAAGACCAGTCTCTACAGCCAATGAACTGAAGAGGTCCAAAACATCCCGAATTAAAGTGACATTGTCACTTATGAGTCTGTCGGGCACACAGTAAGTCTGGTCCGGGTGGATGATGGACGCCATCACCTCCCTCAGTCTAAGGGCCAGAGCTTTGGACAGGATCTTATAATCCGTGCACAGCAGAGAGACCGGCCTCCAGTTCTTCAGGTCCTGCAGATCTCCCTTCTTTGGCAGCAGAGTGATGACGGCCCTCCTGCAGCTCTGAGGCAGTCTTCCACTCTGGAGACTGTCCTCCAGAACCTCCAGCAGGTCTGGTCCCAGTTCGGACCAGAAGGACTTATAAAAGTCCACAGGAAGGCCATCCAGGCCTGGAGCTCTGCCACTCCGCAGGCTTAACAGGGCGGTTTGTAGTTCCTGCAGCGTTAGCGCTGCTGCTAACTCACTGTTAGCCTCTGCTGTGACCTGAGGGAGACCGCTGAGGAAGCTGCTGTGCACATCTGGATCATGTGACCACTCACTCTTAAAGAGGTCTCTGTAGAAACCGGCAGCAAACCTCCTGATCTCAGATGGGTCTGAGATCTCAGAGCTGCTACCCGTACGTAAAGAATGAATGATCTTCCTTTGTCCGTTTTTCTGCTCCAGCCCAAAGAAGAACTGAGATGGGGCGTCCATCTGCGAGATGTTCATGAAACCGGACCAGAGCTCCCTGTGCTGAGACGCCCAGCAGGTCGGCTATGGCCGACTGTTTGGACTTGAGGGAGTCTAATAACCCTCGATCTCCTGTAGAAGATGCTGCAATCTGCAGCTCGACTACCTCCCTCTCCAGATCCTTCACAGACCGGGTCAGATCTCTGGTGACATTACGAGTGAACTGCTGGCAAAGCTGTTTAGTTTGGGCTTTACCAAAGTCCCACCACTGCTGAATGCTGGGAAGGCAGGCCTGCTCTCTCTGTGGGAGCGCCAAAAATATTTAAAAGCAGTTTTAAAAACCTGGTCATTTAAAAGGGCCGTATTAAAATGCCAATAGGCGCTCCTTAAACGAATGTTTTTAATAAAAACAGAACAGGAGACGAGACAATGATCAGAGAAACCCACAGGCTGGATAAAACCCCTCTTCAAAATATTTAAATGGTGCTTAAAACAGTAAAAACGGTCCAGTCTGGCCAGAGATAAAAGGTTTGCCCTGCTGTGGCTCCAGGTGTACTGTCTGTGATCCCTGTTAAAAACCCTCCACAGGTCAGACAGCTCATGAGTCTCAGTGAGCTGTCTGATCCTGCAGGATGAGGCTGGATGTGCTTCAGGATGATTCCTGTCCAGGTTTGGATCAACCGTGCAGTTAAAATCACCCCCTAAAAACATAAAATCATCTGTCCCACAGTCTCTAACAGCATCACTTCAAATGTTTAAAAATGCCATCCTGTCCACCGCGTTGGTGGGAGCATAAACATTTAAAAACACCAGCTTCACCTTCTCAAATTCAGCTGTGACCTTCAACAAAACACCAGGAATTATTTCCTCAGTCACATAAGAAACAGGTAAAAACCCTCTGGAGAATAAAACACCCACCCCCACTCAGACTGGACTTGTGGCTTAAAATGACCTCCCCATTAAAAGCCCTCCTCCAGTCACTCTCATTATCTCCAGTGCTGTGGGTTTCCTGAACAAACATCACGTCTATCTTTTTAAAATCCATCATTTTAAAAACAGCGGCTCTTTTAAAATCAGACCTGGCCCCGTTCAGGTTTAAAGAGCTGATGTTAAAATCACACATGGATAAAAAAGAGACAACAATAAGACCAGTCAGGAAGAAATAAAAGCATAAATTAACAGTCATCTTCATCTAAAACTTGTGCTTTTACTCTCACTAACATTTTCTTCAGTCTGTATATTTCCTGGTCTGATAAAACATTGTCACATGACCTCACACACTTCCTGGTCAGGGGTCTGGCTGACCGGAAGTGATCTCCGACCACCGGCAGCCTGGCCCCTTTGGTTCTCTCTAAGAAACTTTTTATTTCAGCAGGAGGGTAAAGATCCTCATCCTGAGTCAGACAGAAGTCACTGTCCACATCAGACACTCTGGACTCCTTAGTCTTCCTCTGGCTCTGTCCCCCGTCCTGCAGACCATCTGTACTTTTTCTTTTCTGAGACACTTTCAACAGCTCATCATCAGACATGTCCTCATCATTGATAAGATCATTGTCAGTGCTCTCAGGCTCTTTAAACAGATCATTTATCTCTTTTTGCTCCATATTTTGGACCTCTGTGTCCTGACCCTCACCACCGGAGCCTGGGGGCGGGGCACTGTTAGGGGGAACGGACGCAGAGGTGGAAGCCTCCGGCGCCGTGGGGGGAACCGGAGCCTCCGGAGACACCGGTACCACGGGGGGAACCGGAGCCTCCAGAGCCTCCGGTACCGGGGCCGGCAAGGGGGCTCGCGCTCCCGGAGGAGTCGGAGCGGCTGAGGCCGGCACCGGCACATCGGCTTCCGGGTCTGGAGGAGCAGGAGCTGCGGCAGCAGCCGCTGCGCTCCTGCTTTCTCCGGGCAAGACCGGATCAGGTGACTCTCTGCTCCACAACCAAAACACTTCATTGTTTCTGATGAAGCAAACACCATGTAATTAAAACCATCCACTTTGAAGTTAAAAGACAGGTTAAGATCGTTAGCTGTCTCTTTTAGGATCTTCTGTGGCAAACCACATGCTTCAGTTTAGGTGATTTACAGCCCAGAGACACCATTTTAACAGGTGACACCAGCTGCACATAACATGACAGCTCCTAAACTAAGACAACTCTAACTAAAGCAAACAATCACTAACACATAAACACAGAAAGAAAGATAGAAAAGATAGAAAAACTCACAAACCGCAACTCAAACAAACCACTCTCAGCTCCACACGATCACACCATCCACTCAGAGAGAGAGAGAGAGAGAGGAGAGAGAGGAAGAGAAGAGAGAGAGAGGAGAGAGAGGAAGAGAAGAGAGAGAGAGAGAGAGAGAGGAAGAAAGAGAGAGAGAGAGAGAGAGACACTGAGAGAGAGATAGAGAGAGGAAAAAAAGACAGGTAGAGACAGAGGTACAGGCGGTGGTGTTCATGTCCCTCACCTGCATGTTGCAGCACCTCCTTCAGGCTCCTCTGCACCTCCTGCAGCTCCTTCAGGCTCTGCTGCAGAGGATCTCTGTACTGGACACACACACACAGCAGCACACACACTGCAACACACACCATGCAGCGCCGCAGCACACTCACATACACACTGATCAGCTCCTACACACACACACACACACACACACACACACACACACACACACACACAGGTTACCAGGGGGACACACAGGAAGCGCTCACCTGTCAGGTGTTACTGACCATGTGTCTGTGTTCAGGCTGATCTGAGCTCAGAACAAACTGGTGCAGTTTCCTCTCCAGGTAGAAGTTCAGACACACCAGACACAGCAGCAGCAGCCTGCACACACAGGTTATCGATCACTGCTGATCAATACTGGTCAATAAGGGGGGACAGCAGGAGGAGGTACCTGGCTCTGGAGGAGCGCTGCGTGGAGGTGAGCAGGAAGGAGGTGCAGAGCGCAGCGGCGTTGTAGCAGCAGGAGCTCAGACTGTGAGCCTCCATCAGCAAGAAGCTCTGCAGGAAGGAAACTCTGTGAAAGAGCTCAGACAGCGCCTCCTGCTGCTCCCTGGAGGAGGTGCTGAGCTCCCAGAACAACTCCCTCAGACCTGACAGGAGGACAGGTGAGAGGAGGAGAGAGAGGAGGAGGACAAGAGGTTTGGTTTTACTGCTCCACTGCAGCCTCACTAAAACATCACCTTCTCACCTTGTGGTAAACAAACAAACCGACCAATCGGACCTCAGATCAGAGTTTCTCTGGTCAGAAATTTAAAGCAACCCTTCATCCTCCTCCACTGAGCTCTGAACCTCCCAACAGTCCACCTGTGGCTGAAGGTCTGATCAGTGTCCTTCATGTGACGGTAGGTGTGCAGTGGAAGAGAACTTTCTACTGAAGTGGAGCCACAGATCCAGAGACAGTAGGAGGACAGTCAAGGCAGTGAAATGCTGCTGAGTGGACCTTTCAACATGCACAGTGAGGCTCTATGGCTGAACAGCTGCCCTCAGAGAGGACAGCCCTGCCCCCATCTTCACCAAACAGTGTGCACCACTGTACAACAAACCAACCCAAGACAGAAAAACATCACCAAACCCAAAACCTCTGAGTGCAGCAAAAAAATTAGAGTGATCCTCCCTATCAAATGCTTTCTCCTTGACCAGAGAGACCAACATTTACATTTTCAAACCTACACACATCAATAACATCTCTCATCTAGAAGACGTTGTCCATGATGGCCAGGAACACTCTAGAAAGAACTTCATATTCTGCACAGAGGAGGAAGACTGGCCTCCAGTTCCAGAGCAGGACCAGGTCTCCTGCAGAGAAAGTACTGCTGACAGGAGACAGGAAGAGATCCAGTCCATAAACAGTCCATAAAAACACCATTAAGGTCAGATCCAAGGGTGTTCCAGAACTGTTTAAAAAAGTCAACAGGGAACCCATCTATTCCAGGGGCCTGTCCTGCTGCCATCTAGTGGACAGCAGCCGTCAGCTCCTCATCCAGAACCCCTTTCTCCTCCTGGCTGAGCTGAGGAAGCCCCTCCAGGAGCTCCTGGAGACCCCCCATGCTGCATGGTTCTGCCTTGAAGAGGCCAGCGTAGAACTCTACAGCATGGTTCCTCATCTCCTCTGGGTTGGTGGTCACTCTGCCTCCAGGGAGCTGAAGACAGGTCACCTGCTTCCTCTGGGCCACCGTCCTCTCCAGGTTGAAAAAGAAGGAGCTGGGGGCGTCCATGTCCTTCGGCTGGAGGAAGTGAGACCTGACCAAAGCTCCCTTTACTCTCTCCTGCAGGAAGGAGCTCAGTTCCAGCCTCTTCTCTTGCAGCTGGTGACTCCTAGCAGGATCTGAACGCCCATGTAACCCCTCCTCAATGTGCCTGATGCTGGCCTCTGGCTCCTGCACCGCTGTCCTGATTCTAGCTGTGGAGTGGGAGGTGACCTTCCCTAGATCCCACCACAGCTTTAAAGAATTAAAATCAGTTTTTCTGGGTCTCCACTGCTGCCAGAAGGCCTCAAAGTTCTGAGAGGGAGAGTCCAGAAACATGAACATCTGTCTCCTCAGAGAATGGACATGTTTCAGTTTAGGATCTTCACATCCTAAACTTACAGAATCTACGGAGCTCATTTTTTAGCAGCTCGTTAGAAATAAATAGAGGAACACCAGATACAGCGATCATCATGGAGGGAGCTGACAGAGAGGAGACCTGAACCAACAGATCCTGATGAAGACCTGAACCGACGGGTCTTGATGAAGACTCTGCTCTCTATCAACTGATAGACCAGAGGATCAGATTTTAGAAACACGACCACAGCTTTGTTCATCCTGGAGGAGAAGCTTGTCATGGTTGACCTGCTCCTCCACACTCACCGAACTATCCGGAGGAACGATCCACACTCCCTGCTGGATAGAGGGAGGTGGCATCTTGGAGGACATCATGTCTCCAGAAAAGCAGCAGAGACCAGCAGACAAAAACAAACAACATTTAAACCAGTTAAAGATCATGAACAGGTGAATAAACACAGTAGAAACTCCAGGAAAAGAGACAGAAACCATTCAGACCTCTGCACTAACATTTCTACCATCAAACTCACCAGAACCAGGAGAGGAGGAGGAGGAGAGAGAGAGAGAGAGAGAGAGAGAGAGAGAGAGAGAGGTTTGGTTTTCAAAATCCCTTTATTGTTCCACAGGGAACACCCTCACCATTCAGCTTCTCGCGCTATGTTGAAAAACAGACACAACAGAACAGACAAAACAAAACAACCTCAGCTCAGAGGTTCTCCCTTCAGAAATTTAAAATCAACCCTCCATCCTCCCCCACAGAGCACAGAACCCCCCCAACAGTCCACCTGTGGCTGAAAGCCTGCACAGTGTCCATCAATTGATGGTAGGTGTGCTCTACCCTCAGTCTGGTCTTTAAAAGTCCCAGCAGAACCGGTACCACCTCCACACTGCCGGTCCCCTGTGCCTGGTTTCTGCGAGTCAACCAGATGGCCGACTTGGCAGACCCAGACAAGAAGTTTATCAATGTATGTACAGTTTTCTTTTTGACAGTGTACTTTGGGCCAAATATAAACAACTGAAAAGAAAACCCCTCCCCCAAACCCTGGAACCATCCTTTAAGGAGGTCAAATAATGCAGTCAGTCTGGGACACAATACAAACAAATGCTCCAGGGTTTCTACCTGGGCACAGAACCCACACCCCTCCCCCAGCTCCAGATCAAGGTGTGCCTTGTACCTGTTTGTGGCTATTGCACCATGTACAACCCTCCACTGGAGGTCTGCTGTCCTCTTCTCAATGGGCAGCTTGTACAGGGACCGCCAGCTGCCTTTCGGGGAAGAACCTGGACCAATGAACTCAGTCCACCTCGACTCTCTCATATTCTCTAATGTCCTCAGGTTCAAAACCTTGACACAGGTCCGATAGAGCTCCTTTTTCCCTGCAGTCTGAAACTTGTCCAGGTGTGGTGTGGTGAAGGACAGCAGCTGGCCTCCTCCCTCCTGCCACCCACCCACAGCTGGTGTGATTACCAGAGAGGGGAAGCTGTACTCAGCCTCCCACTCCACTGCTCACACAGAGTCTGATCCTCAACGAAGGATCTGAGGTGTTGCGGCAGGGCAGCACGGACCTCCTGCACCACCCTGTTAATCAGTCTGATAGAGGTGATGCTGCTAGTGTCTCTCAGGGCATCCACAGATGTTGCTGTCATCCTCATCAAGTGGCCCAGCTTGGTGCAGCCGGCCTCTCTGAGTTTGGCTCTCAGGCTGGCAGACTGCAACGTTTGAGTCTTTAAAAAGTTGTTAAAAACAAAGGTTCCTCAAACAGCCACATGCCTGGTGTCTTCTCAGTGGTCCTGGTGCTGTTTAAAACCTGCCAAGCCTGCAGGACAGAGCTATAAAAAGGTGTCAGCCCAGAAAGGTCCATGTCCTCAGACTGCAGGAGGAACAGCTGCTTATCATATTCCAAACGTCCAGCTCTCCTCAGCAGCATTCCAGCTGTGCTGAGCCAGGTTGGGCCACAGCTGTAAAGCAGTCTTTGAGCAGTCCGAGTCTGAAGGAGGCGATTTTGGACTGAATATCCACCAGTCCCTGTCCCCCTTCATCCACAGGCAGGTAAAGTCCTGCTGCCCGGATCCAGTGCCGTCCAGACCAGTAGAAATCCAAGATGGCTCTCTGAATATCCTCCACCAGACCTCTAGGTGGCGTTAGAGCGACCAGTTTGTGCCAGAGAGTCGAGGCGACCAAGTTATTGGAGACCAGGACTCTTCCCCTATATGACAACTGGGGTAGCAACCATTTCCATTTCGATAACCGGGCACACACTTTCTCCTTCACTCCCTCCCAGTTCTTCTTCTGGAAGCCCTCCGACCCCAGAAACACCCCCAGGACCTTCAGCCCCTCCCTGCCCCATTCCAACCCCCCTGGCAGACTGGGCACTGCCTGATCCCTCCACTGCCCCACCAACAAACCCTCACTCTTAGCCCAGTTCACCCGTGCAGAAGAAGCCCTCTCATACAGTGACAGGGTGTCCTGCAGACATTGAACGTCCCCCTGACTGGAGATAAAAACGTTAATATCATCTGCATAAGCAGAGACAGTAGGAGGACGTTCAAGACCGCAGGACCCCGGCAGTGAAATGCCGCTGAGTCGACCCCTCAGCCTGCACAGCAAGGGCTCTATGGCCAGGCTGTACAGCTGCCCCGAGATAGGGCAGCCCTGTCTGATCCCTCGCCGTACAGGAATCGGCCGACTCAGCCCTGCCCCCATCTTCACCAAACACTGTGCGCCACTATACAATAAACGAACCCAAGACAAAAACCCATCACCAATACCAAAACCTCTAAGTGCAGAAAACAAATAGGAGTGATCCACCCTATCAAAAGCTTTCTCCTGGTCCAGAGAGACAATACCAATTTTCACACTCTCAGACCTACACACATCAATAACATCTCTCATCAAGAAGATGTTGTCCATAATGGTCCTGTCAGGGACACAATAAGTCTGGTCTGAATGAATGATCAGTTCCAGTATGTCCTTCAGCCTATTAGATAGGGCTCTGGAAAGGATCTTATAATCCGCACAGAGGAGGGAGACAGGCCTCCAGTTCTTGAGCAGAGCCAGATCTCCTTTTTGGGCAGCAGCGAAAGCACTGCCCTTTGACAGGAGACAGGAAGTGCTCCAGTTTTAAAACAGTCCATAAAAACACCGTGAAGGTCAGGTCCAAGGGTGTTCCAGAACCGTTTGAAAAAGTCCACAGGAAGCCCATCGATCCCAGGGGCCCGTCCTGCTGCCATCTGGTGGACAGCTGCCGTCAGCTCCTCCAGCGTCAGCTCCTCATCCAGAGCCCCTTTCTCCTCCTGGCTCAGCTGAGGAAGCCCCTCCAGGAGCTCCTGGCGACCCTCCATGCTGCATGGCTCCGCCTTGAAGAGACCAGCGTAGAACTCCACAGCATGGTTCCTCATCTCGCCCGGGTTGGTGGTCACTTTGCCACCAGGGAGCTGAAGACAGGTCATCTGCTTCCTCTGGGCCGTCGTCCTCTCCAAGTTGAAGAAAAAGGAGCTGGGGGCGTCCATGTCCTTCAGCTGGAGGAAACGAGACCTGACCAAAGCTCCCTTCACTCGCTCCTGCAGGAAGGAGCTCAGCTCCAGCCTCTTCTCCTGCAGCTGGTGACTCCTAGCAGGATCTGGGTGCCCATGTAACTCCTCCTCAGTGTCCCTGATTCTAGCCTCTAGCTCGTGTATTGCAGTTTTGACTCTAGCTGTGGAGTGGGAAGTGTACTGCTGGCAGAAGCAACGGATCTGCACCTTCCCCATCTCCCACCACAGCTTTAAAGAATTAAAATCAGTTTTTCTGGCCCTCCACTGCTGCCAGAAGGCCTCAAAGTACTGGCAGAAAATTCTGTCCTGCAGGAGTCTGTTGTTAAAAAGCCAGTATGACTTGACCCTTTCACCCGGTGTGATGACTAACTCTATCGTGACAAAATGGTGATCAGTGAAACCTACTGGATAAATGGTGCTCTGTGTTAATCTAGTGCTGAGTGTGTTAGGTATTAAGCTGGGGTTCCCATGTTATGAAGTTTGACCCTATGAGGCTACCATTCTCCCGGAAGCGTTCGAGCTCTTCCCTGTATGTACGTCAGTTCTGTGTTGAGTAAACATCCAGAAACCTCATGTCCGATCGTCTCCTCGTTATTAACAAAAGTCACGGGCAGTATATAACAACTGGCTGACGCAGGATGCGCCTGATCCCACGCTTCTCAAAGTAGTTAGAGAGGGTTCGCTTTTTGTGATCGGACGCTTGGTTCTTGAGTTAGTTCTGCCGCCGAGCGCTACATCGAGCGCCAAAGCTTGCCTGGTAACGGAGGAACGGACCGAGGCTCGCCTGGGGGTCCGCACAACGGCCGGGCGCCAGAGAACGACGCAAGAAATCCTTCTACGATGGCTGGTGTATTAGGGAACATCGGACCGCTTGACGACACCGTGGAGCAATGGAGCGCTACACGGAGCGCTTTGAATTCTTCTGCCTTGGCCAACGGAGTCGCCAAGGATAAAAAGGTGGCTACGTTCTGACGGTGATGGGTGCAAAGACTTTAATCTGTTCAGAGCGCTGGCACAGCCCAAGAAGCCAGGGGAATTCACGTATGACCAAATTGTTAAGACTCTGAGTGAACACTTTCGCCGAAACCCCTGATGATTGCTGAGCGATTCAGATTTTATAAACGTGAATCAGGAGGAGGGGAGACGGTGACTATGTTCGCTGCGTTGCTCTCAGAAAGTTAGCAGAACACTGTGAATTTAAAGATGACATGCTTAACGATGCCATTCGAGACCGGGCTGGTCTATGGATCAATGCAACGAGGCCACGAGAGAAAACTGCTAACTGAGGACAAATTAAGCCTGACCAAAGCAATCGAAATAAGTGTGTCCATGGAAATGGCGGCAAAGGATGCAAGCAAGTAATTGAGTGCAGCCACAGCCAGAGTGTTGAAGCTAGCTAGTTCAGAAGACGGCTCAACAACCAGGCCATGTTATCGCTGTGGCCAGCAGGCCATTCGCAGCAGAGTGCTGGTGTAAAGAATTGGAATGCCATGCATGCGGAAAAAAGGTCACATTGAAAAAGCTTGTCGTAGTAAAAGGACCTCGGCCCATGCCGAAAAACACCTACAAACCTAAAAGAGCAGCTTCACATAAGAAAACGGTGCATGTAATGGAAAAAGAAGCTAGTGCCAGCGAATCCACTGACGCACGGCGTCCCTCCACATTCTGTCGCTGGCGGGGGTCTGACAGCTACTGTACAACACTTACTGGAGGGCCAACCAGTGCGGATGGAGATCGACACCGAGCAGCAGTGTCACTAGTTTCTGAGACGGTGTATCAAGCGACTTTACAACACTTGCTCTATACAGCCAGCACGAGTGGTGCTGAAGACCTATACGGGAGAGATAGTGGCTGTGAAAGGCTTGGTCAAGGTCAAGGTGGAGCTTAGACGGACAATGTGTTAAACTGCCCTATATCGCCGTCCGAGGAGGCAATTACCCGTCCCTGCTAGGCCGTTCATGGATGGACAAGGTGAAAATTGACTGGCCTACTGTCCGCATGTTGAGCCAGGGAGAGAGTGCTCTAGGAGCCATCCTAAAGAAACATGGCGAACTCTTCACAGAAGGACTTGGGCAGATGAAGGGTATTACTGCCAAACTGACCCTGAAGCCCGAGAGCAAACCCCGATTCCTGAAAGCACGGCCGGTCCCTTATGCCCTGCGGCCAAAAGTGGAAAAGGAGCTGGACAATTTGGTGAGCAGTGGGGTGCTTGAACCAGTGTCTGTCAGTGACTGGGCCACCCCAATTGTGCCTGTCCAAGAAAACCGGAAGCTACTTAATTTGTGGTGACTTCAAGGTGACCGTTAACCCAGCCTTACAAAACGAACACTACCCCCTTGCCCCTCATTGACGACCTATTCGCCGCCTAGCAAACGGCAAACAATTTAGCAAGATAGATCTGAACCAGGCCTACCTCCAGATGCTGGTGGACCTCGAGTCCAGGGAGCTACTGACAATCAGCACGCATAAAGGCCTTTTTCGGTACTGCCGCTATTTTGAATCACGCCAGCCCCCAGACTCTTCCAAAGAGCCATGGATCAGATTCTGACGGGCTATCGGGTACAGTGCTACTTGACGATATCCTCAGAACGGGAGGGACGATGCTGACCATCTCCACAACCTGGACATGACCCTACAGAGGTTGAGGGAATACGGCCTGAAAGTTCGCATGGAAAATGTGAGTTTTTCCAGCCCTCCATCGAGTACCTGGGCCATGTGATTGACAGTAGGGGCCTGCACAAGGCCCCCTCCAAGACCAAGGCCATTTTGGAAGCTCCAGCACCACAAAACGTAAACCAATTACGTTCATACCTGGGGCTCTTGAACTATTACGGCCGATTCATGCCAAATCTCTCCACCTTATTGAAGCCACTTCATGCCTTACTGATGCAAGGAAGGAAATGGGAGGGTCCAAGGCTTGCCAAACGGCTTTCGCCAGCTCCAAGAACGCTCTTCTGAATTCGGATGCTGACCTATTTCGACCCAACATTGCCACCCAGTTGGCCTGTGATGCTTCCCTATGGGGTCGGGCGCCGTGTCCCACATCATGCCTGACGGGCACCGACAAACCCATTGCTTTTGCCTCAAAGACCCTCAACAAAGCTGAATGTAACTACGCACAGATCGAGCGGGAGGCCTTGAGCATCGTGGTTTGGAATCAGAAAATTCCACCAGTTTCTGTTTGGAAGGAGATTCACGCTGCTGACTGACCATAAACCGCTAACAGCCTTACTGGGACCACACACGGCATCCCAACCGCTGGTCGCAAGCAGGATGCAGAGATGGGCCTTGCTGCTGTCGGGCCATAACTACGACATCAAGTACCGCTGCTCGAACAACATGGCAACGCTGACGCCTGTCCCGCCCCGCTCCCGGTGGCGAGCCCAGTGACTCGACAAGCTGATATCTTCTACTTCCAGCAAGTTGATGACACCCCGCCACTGCCAAACAAGTGAGACGGGCCACCCGAACGACCCAGTGTTGTCCGGGCCGTGATGGATGCAATCATGAAAGGTAGAAGAATTCTGACTCCCCTGATACCAAGCCATACTTGGTCAGACAGCAAGAACTTCCTCGGTACAGTCAGGATGTCTGCTGTGGGGCAGAAGAGTAATCATACCCTTCTCTTCGCGGGCGCCTCATGTTGACACAGCTCCATGTCGGGCACAGTGGCATGGTGCGTGATGAAGCTGTTGGCACGGAGCTACTTTTGCGGCCGGGTTGGACAAGCACATTGAGGAAAATGCAGCTCGGTGTTGCACCTGCCGGACTCGCGGAACGCCCCACAACCAGCTGCAGTCCACCCATGGGAATGGCCAGCTGAGCCCTGGCAGCGCATACATATCGACTTTGCTGGGCCATTCGAGGGAGAGAATGTTCCTTGTGGTGGTGGACGCCAAGACAGCAAATGGCCGGACGTGGCCATCATGAAGTCTACTACTACCAAGAAAACCATCGAGAGGCTGGAGGAAATGTTCAGCCGGTGCACGACTACCGGAACAGCTGGTGAGTGACAACGGGCCCCAGTTTGTCGCAGAGGAAATGGAGGTTTTTCTCAAAAAGAATGGAATTCACACATCACGGCAGCACCTACCACCCGCCACTAATGGTCATGGCGGAAAGATTTGTGCAAACCTTAAAGCACAGTCTAAAGGCATCAGCGCCCCAAGGCTCTTCTTCATCAGCTTACTCCACAGTTTCCTTCTAGCTTACCGAAACACGCCGACAGCACCACTAAGACGCCCGCGGAACTCCTCTTGAAAAAGAACGCCATGCATCAAAACTGGATCATGCGACGCCCCGCCAAGGAGCGACATCGTGCTAAGCAGTCAGCAAGAACAGAGTCGACGAGATCAACCACACACTAAGGTCCTTCCACTTAGGGAGACCCGGTCCTGGCCCGCAATTACCTTGGTGGTCCCAAGTGGGTGCCGGGCTGAAATAGCCGCCACTGGTCCGCTGTCATACTGGCACGCACTTGCAACGACGTGGTGTGGCGTCGCCATACCGACCAGCTGTTGGCCAGCATGGGGCCCTCTCAGAGCTGATTGGCTCCCCAGCACTTGACACCGTAGGCCAGGCCGACACAGCGGATGGCCTGCCCGGCCCCATCAACCTGCCGACCACACCTCAGGAGGATGACGCTACAGACATGGTCTCCAGGGCTCCATCGACAGTGGTGCCAGCACCGCCGACGTCTCCGGTGATTGAACATCCTCGCCGTACCCCACTCATGAACGGCGGCCTTCCAGAACGCTGGACTTGTAGCCCAATTCTGAAGGAACGCCATATCCTTTTGAATATTATTTGGTGTTATTGTTATATACATGATTAGAGTTATGTTTCTTTTACCGTGGGTTGGTCTTACAGAAATAAGGGGGAGGAAATGTTAGGTATTAAGCTGGGGTTCCCATGTTATGAAGTTTGACCCTATGAGGCTACCATTCTCCCGGAAGCGTTCGAGCTCTTCCCTGTATGTACGTCAGTTCTGTGTTGAGTAAACATCCAGAAACCTCATGTCCGATTGTCTCCTCGTTATTAACAAAAGTCACGGGCAGTATATAACAGAGTGTTTTTGAAATGTAAATCCTGTCTAACCTCGCTGCACTGACCCAGTTGTTAGTGACCCTCACCCAAGTGTACTGTCTAGTGTGTGGATGTTTAACCCTCCAGGTGTCTAAAAGGTCCAGGTGTGTGATGACTCTGTTCAAGGCCTGAGCTGACTGTGGATGGGGTTCCCCACTTGTCCGGTCCACAGTGAAGTCCAGTGTGCAGTTAAAATCTCCTCCAATAATTAGCTGGTCCTGCTGGAAGGTGTAGAGTTCCTTTTGTAGCAGGGTGAAAGGCTACTCTTTCTGCTCCTTGGTTTGGGGCATAAATGTTCACAAAGCAGAACACAGAGTCTTGAATTTGTGCTTTGACGATCAGCAGTCGGCCCTTCACCACCTCAGTGGAGGATAAAACTGTCACCTGAGCAGCAGCTCTGAACAGCACAGCTACTCCTGCACTGACGTTAGTGCCATGGCTGAGGACACAGGACCCCTGCCACCATAAGCCCCAGTCCACCTCGTCAGATGGGAGGGTGTGTGTCTCCTGCAGGAACACCACATCCACCTGCTTCTGAGCAGCGACCTCAGAGATCAGAGCCCTTTTTGTCGATCTCTGCCACCATTAATATTTAGGGACCCCACTTTTAGACTCCTCATGAAAAGGTTAGAGAGGAGAAACAGAACAGAAACAAGAAAAGAACAGTAAAGAGGGAAAACACTGTACTAGACATGATCAGTTAATCTTCTTGACCTTTTAACATTTTTCCTCATCGCCTCCTTCCTCAGAACAGTAATGTGCTTTTAAGTCTGAATCGCTTCCTCTCATCTAACAAGTCAAACCCAACCAGCTTTTTCAGAGCATTCACTGATCTGATGAATTTATCAGTGTCTTCAAAATAATCAGTGACTTTAACAGACTTTTTATAAGTCTCATCCAGGAAGTTGTTCATTTCCTCCAGAGGATACAGATCAGTAGTTCTGCTGCAGCTTTCACCCACAGATACACTATCTGACTCTGAGTCAAACTCCATGTCGTCCTCACAGCAGGACACCTGACTGTTAGACACAGTCTGTCCCTCTGTCTGACTGGTGGACACAGCAGCAGCAGAGGAAGCTGCAGACAGTGGAAGTTCAGTCTGACAGTTATTTTTCTCAGCAGCTTCAGTCTGCTGCTCCACAGTCTGGCACCGCCTCCCCACCTTTCTCACCACCGCGATGCGCCTCCGCTGGCAGCCGCAGGTTCACCGTCGGGTTCTCCGTCAGGCTCACCAGCAGGTTCACCGCCGGGTTCCCCGTCAGGCTCACCAGCGGGTTCACCGTCAGGCTCACCAGCAGGTTCACCATTGGATTCGCCACGGATTCGCCGCATCCCGATCGGCGCGCAGCAGCCGCTGGAGCGGAGCCACTCGGCACACCAGCTGAGGTTGCAGCCTGCTGCTGCTTGTGAGGACACGCAAACCGCTTGTGTCCGACATCACCGCATTCAAAACATTTCATCTGTCCTGAGCTGGCATAAACCATGTACGAGCCCTCACCGTGCCTGACTCTGAATGACACCTCCAGGGTCTGAGAAGGAGAGTCTAAAACATGAATACCTGTCTCCTCAGGGACTGAACATGTTTAAGTTTGGGATCTTTGCATCCCAAACTTACATTTTTAAAACCACTTGCAAACTTTCCGAATCTGCGGAGCTCGCGTTTTCCAGCAGCTCGTTAGAAATAAATGGAGGAACCCCGGATACGGTGATCCTCGTGGAAGGAGCTGACAGCGGGACACCTGCACATACAGGTCCCGAATGAACACCCCGCTTCCTATCAGCTGATAGACCAGCGGCTCTGATTTTAAGAACACTACCACAGCTTTGTTCATCCTGGAGGCGAAGCTCAGCTGGTCATGGCCGACCTGCTCCCCACAGCCAGCAGAACCTCCTCCACACTCACCGAACTATCCGAGGGACGATCCGCACTCCCTGCCGGATAGACGGAGGTGGCGTCTCGGAGGACGCCATGCCTCCCGAAAACGACCAGAGACCAGCAGACAGAACCTCTGACAGTCGGCAAACAACGAGAAAACAATTAAAAGACCTCACCTGATCATGCACAAGTGAATAAGCACAGTAGAAATCCCAAGAATTGCGACAGAAACCATTCAAAGCTCCGCGCCACTCACACTTCCACCACTCACACTACCGCTCACACTCACGCTCACCGGAACCGGAAACAGAGGAGAGAGGAGAGAGAGAGAGAGAGAGGGAGAGAGAGAGAGAGAGAGAAAGAGAGAGAGAGGAAGAGGAGAGAGAGAAAGAGAGAGGAAGAGGAGGAGGAGAGAGAGAGAGAAAGAGAGAGAGAGAGAGGAGGAAGAGGAGAGAGAGAGAGAGAGAGAGAGAGAGGAGGAAGAGGAGAGAGAGAGAGAAAGAGAGAGAAAGAGAGCGAGAGAGAGAAAGAGAGAGAGAGAGGAAGAGGAGAGGAGGAGGAGAGGGACAAGAGGAGGAGACATCAGTCAGATAACATCAACAGGTTAAAAGGTGCAATGAGACATTTTGGCCACAAGAGGGCCTGTTTGTCTATCAGCAGCAATGTTTTTCTACCCTGTGTTCAGACTGTTAGGCAGTACAGTATATAACCTACATGTGTTTATTTGTTCTGTGTAAGGACTGTCAGGCTGGTACAGTTCTTACCCTGGGTTGAGTCTTTCAGGGTGACTCGCAGCTCCTCTCCATTGTTCAGGATCTCTTGCTGTGCCTGCAAGGCAGCACTCTGGGCATCTATTAACTCTACTGCCATCTGCCTGGTTGACTGAAGCTGCTCAGCGACGCCTGCTGAACTCTCTGTTAACCTGAGACACACATGTGCGTGTTAGCCGTGCAGGTGACTGGAGTGTGCGCGTGTTACCTGTGCAGGTGTCTCACCTGAGCAGGTGTCTCACCTGAACATGGTGCCTCACCTGAGCAGGTGTCTCACCTGAACATGGTGCCTCACCTGAGCAGGTGTCTCACCTGTGCATGGTGCTCTCGGCTCGGCTCTGCCAGGCCTCAGCCTGCAGGAAGTGGCAGATGGAGTGAGTGTGCGTGAAGAACTCAGTGAAGGCGTTGAAGGCCACGGCGTCCATCACAGCCGTACAGCTGCTGACCTCTGACCCCTCAGAGCATGATGGGACATCCCTGCCTGAGCTGAGACACGCCTCTTTGTTATTTATTTTTGTCATTATTATTTTTTTTTTTTAAATTTATTTTGTTATTTACGAACAACAATCACTGATTCATTATCAAAACTCTAATTTCCTTCTGATAGAAGATTTTTTATTTCCACACACACAGTTCTATATTTATAGAACTGTATGTTTATAGAACTATATCTATTTATAGAACTGTATGTCCATAGAACTACATCTATTTATAGAACTGTATGTTTATAGAACTACATCTATTTATAGAACTGTATGTCCATAGAACTACATCTATTTATAGAACTGTATGTCCATAGAACTACATCTATTTATAGAACTGTATGTCCATAGAACTACATCTATTTATAGAACTGTATGTCTATAGAACTATATCTATTTATAGAACTGTATGTCCATAGAACTACATCTATTTATAGAACTGTATGTTTATAGAACTATATCTATTTATAGAACTGTATGTCCATAGAACTACATCTATTTATAGAACTGTATGTTTATAGAACTATATCTATTTATAGAACTGTATGTTTATAGAACTACATCTATTTATAGAACTGTATGTCCATAGAACTACATCTATTTATAGAACTGTATGTTTATAGAACTATATCTATTTATAGAACTGTATGTCCATAGAACTACATCTATTTATAGAACTGTATGTTTATAGAACTATATCTATTTATAGAACTGTATGTCCATAGAACTACATCTATTTATAGAACTGTATGTCTATAGAACTATATCTATTTATAGAACTGTATGTCCATAGAACTACATCTATTTATAGAACTGTATGTTTATAGAACTACATCTATTTATAGAACTGTATGTTTATAGAACTACATCTATTTATAGAACTGTATGTCCATAGAACTACATCTATTTATAGAACTGTATGTCCATAGAACTACATCTATTTATAGAACTGTATGTCCATAGAACTATATCTATTTATAGAACTGTATGTCCATAGAACTACATCTATTTATAGAACTGTATGTCCATAGAACTACATCTATTTATAGAACTGTATGTCCATAGAACTACATCTATTTGTAGAACTGTATGTCCATAGAACTACATCTATTTGTAGAACTGTATGTTTATAGAACTATATCTATTTATAGAACTGTATGTCTATAGAACTACATCTATTTGTAGATCTGTATGTCTATAGAACTATATCTATCTGTAGAACTGTATGTTTATAGAACTATATCTATTTATAGATCTGTATGTTTATAGAACTACATCTATTTGTAGAACTGTATGTCCATAGAACTATATCTATTTATAGATCTGTATGTTTATAGAACTATATCTATTTGTAGAACTGTATGTTTATAGAACTATATCTATTTGTAGAACTGTATGTCCATAGAACTATATCTATTTATAGATCTGTATGTTTATAGAACTACATCTATTTGTAGATCTGTATGTCTATAGAACTATATCTATTTGTAGAACTGTATGTTTATAGAACTATATCTATTTATAGATCTGTATGTTTATAGAACTATATCTATTTGTAGAACTGTATGTCCATAGAACTATATCTATTTATAGATCTGTATGTCCATAGAACTATATCTATTTATAGATCTGTATGTTTATAGAACTATATCTATTTGTAGAACTGTATGTTTATAGAACTATATCTATTTGTAGAACTGTATGTCCATAGAACTATATCTATTTATAGATCTGTATGTTTATAGAACTACATCTATTTGTAGATCTGTATGTCTATAGAACTATATCTATTTGTAGAACTGTATGTTTATAGAACTATATCTATTTATAGATCTGTATGTTTATAGAACTATATCTATTTGTAGAACTGTATGTCCATAGAACTATATCTATTTATAGATCTGTATGTTTATAGAACTATATCTATTTGTAGAACTGTATGTCCATAGAACTATATCTATTTATAGATCTGTATGTTTATAGAACTATATCTATTTGTAGAACTGTATGTCCATAGAACTATATCTATTTATAGATCTGTATGTTTATAGAACTATATCTATTTGTAGAACTGTATGTCCATAGAACTATATCTATTTATAGATCTGTATGTCTATAGAACTATATCTATTTGTAGAACTGTATGTCCATAGAACTATATCTATTTATAGAACTGTATGTCCATAGAACTATATCTATTTATAGATCTGTATGTTTATAGAACTATATCTATTTGTAGAACTATGTCTAAATATGTTTCAATGAACATAAATCTGTATCCTCATTGACAAATCATTATTTTACCTTCTCAGGTGACAGAAGGTGAAACCCAGCGCGATGCGGCTCTGGCTCTCTGACGTCATGTCCCTGCAGCGCGTGTCCAGATGCTCCAGTGCTCGTGCCCAGCAGTCTCCGTACGTGGACTGAGCGGCGAGGCTCCGCACGCGCCGCAGCTCCATCCTGCCACGCTCAGAGTCTAGACCGGAACCCGGAGAGCAGAGACCGGAGTCTGCGGAGAGTCCGAGCAGCAGCAGCAGCAGCAGCAGCAGCGAACACACCTGAGCCGCCATTTTTACCTGTCTGCCAGTCAGAGGGCTCAGCCAATCAGAGAGCCAGAATTTCACCCGGTCATAGGTCACCGAGAGGTCACGAGACGTTAATTCAGTTCTGATCATGAAAAATATAAATACATATAAATATGATATCAATACATGTAATAATAATATAAATAAGCATAACATATAATGTGAATGAATATAATACATATGTAATGTGAATAAATACAACCTGAAGGTTCAGTTCTTACTAATAACCAGTACTGCAGTATCATCTAAATGTAGTGAAAGTAGTAGTAGAAGTACTTCTGTGTCACTAAAATGTTTTCTGTTCTGTTTTTCCTATTGTACTACTACTACTACTACTACTACTGGTACCAGTAGTACTACTACTGGTACCAGTAGTAGTACTACAGGTACTAGAAGTAGCAACAGCAGTGATGATTGATCCTTCAGTTTTAATTGATGCAGTACTAGTACTACTACTACTACTAGTAGTAGTAAAACTTCACAAACATCATGTGGAGATACACATTTTTTTTCTGGACAGGAAGTATCTGAAGCTGTGTGTAGTGTACTGCTGGCAGTACTGCAGCAGTAGTACTGCAGCAGTAGTACTGCAGTACTCTGGGAGGACCATAAACCAGGCTCAGAGCAGGGGACAACAGACACTTTTAGTTAGAAAGAAAATAAAAACAGGTAGAAACTAGTTGTGTCTACAGACGGTCCCGGCAGAGAAAGCAGAATATTCATCCTATGATGTCATCACCACACGGCACGACTACAAACAACATGGCTGACATGGCGGCTCCTGGCAACACGATATTAGAGGCACTAAACTCTGGAACATGCAGTATGAGGCTGATTACTGGAGGGGTCCGCCCAGAGGGACGCCAGGTTTCTGCAGCTGCGTGACAGACAGCATGCTAACAGGTGGACCGCCGGAGCGCCAGGTACGCACAGGTGAGGCCCTCACCTGAGTGAGGTCATCAAGGTGAGACAGAGTGAGGATGCTAAGGAGTGAGGCACATTTATCAGATCAGGACAAAGACATTCAATTTCATTCAGTCATGTGACCACTGAGTCATGTGACCACATGTAACATTTCAGTTTATTATCAGTATTTAATATAATGTAAATAACTGATAATGTTGAATGTGTAATGGAGTTAAACAGCTAGTGGAGCTACACCGCTAGTGGAGCTAAACAGCTAGTGGAGCTACACCGCTAGTGGAGCTAAACAGCTAGTGGAGCTACACCGCTAGTGGAGCTAAACAGCTAGTGGAGCTAAACCGCTAGTGGAGCTACACAGCTAGTGGAGCTACACAGCTAGTGGAGCTACACAGCTAGTGGAGCTACACAGCTAGTGGAGCTACACCGCTAGTGGAGCTAAACAGCTAGTGGAGCTAAAGCGCTAGTGGAGCTACACAGCTAGTGGAGGTACACAGCTAGTGGAGCTAAACAGCTAGTGGAGCTACACAGCTAGTGGAGCTACACCGCTAGTGGAGCTAAACAGCTAGTGGAGCTAAAGCGCTAGTGGAGCTACACAGCTAGTGGAGGTACACTGCTAGTGGAGCTACACAGCTAGTGGAGCTACACCGCTAGTGGAGCTAAACCGCTAGTGGAGGTACACCGCTAGTGGAGCTACACAGCTAGTGGAGCTAAACAGCTAGTGGAGCTAAACCGCTAGTGGAGCTACACAGCTAGTGGAGCTAAACCGCTAGTGGAGCTACACCGCTAGTGGAGCTACACCGCTAGTGGAGCTAAACAGCTGGTGGAGCTACACAGCTAGTGGAGCTAAACAGCTAGTGGAGCTAAACCGCTAGTGGAGCTACACAGCTGGTGGAGCTACACAGCTAGTGGAGCTAAACAGCTAGTGGAGCTACACAGCTGGTGGAGGTACACCGCTAGTGGAGCTACACAGCTAGGGAGCTACACTGCTAGTGGAGGTACACCGCTGGTGGAGGTACACCGCTAGTGGAGCTACACAGCTAGGGAGCTACACTGCTAGTGGAGGTACACCGCTAGTGGAGCTACACAGCTAGGGAGCTACACTGCTAGTGGAGGTACACCGCTAGTGGAGCTATACCGCTAGGGAGCTACACTGTTAGTGGAGCTAAACTGCTAGTGGAGCTACACCGCTGGTGGCGCTAAACAGCTAGTGGAGGTACACCGCTAGTGGAGCTACACCGTGGTCGGCCTCTGAGGCTGTTAGCATAGTTTAGCACTCTGCATCTTGTAAAGGGAAGCTCTTCATCATTGCCTCATATCTGGACTCACAGACTCAGGTTTACTGAATACTTTTTTGTTTTCCACGTGAAGCTGAACCAGACCTCCTTTGTCACCAACATGGCCGACGGCGGCAAGGTCCACCTCTGCGTACGCTCGGCTCCGGTTGAAGGCCTGCAGGGTCACTGAGCGACATGCAGGCGGTTGATTGTACAAACTGGAGGAGTGCAAAATGTTCCAGACATCCAACATGAAGACAATAAAAATGAGTCGCTCAGTTGGACGACAAACTAAAGAGAAGCTACGCTAAAAGTGGGTTTTGTTTGATAATAAAAGACAAAAATAGATTCCATGAAGACAATGGAAGAATCTAACCTGGAAGAACTCGCTGCACCTGAAACACCTGAAGAACCAACAAGGTTTTCAAATATTTCAGTTTAAAAGGTGTGAGGTCATGAAGAGAAATCCTCGGCTACCTTGGGGGGGTCAGACCCCCCTCTTGTTTACTGTGGGCTTGATGGAAAATGGGTGTGAAAAAAAGAAACGCGAGATTTCTAAGAAACCAGTTTAAGGTGCAAACCACCGCCCCACATCACCTCTGAGGCTTTCAGTCGTGGACTAGGCTCAGTTGTGGACTAGGCTCAGTCCTGGACTAGGTTCAGTCTTGGACTAGGTTCAGTCCTGGACTGTGGGTCTATGGGGTCTCGTTAGGAGCAGGACTTTAAATAGGGGACCGTCAGTCAGCAGCACGGCGATGAGTGAGGGACCGTCAGTCAATAACATCACAGTTTAAAGCTGTATAACAGAGACAGAACTATGAAAATAAAAAACAAACAGGTTATATTTCGGAAGCGTTTCGTTCAGAGTAATGTGTTGTTAAGCGTTTTAGTTCCCTCCCCTCAACAGCTGCCTTTTGATTATATACACACTTTTTTTTTCCTCTGTTTGTTTTTCCTAAAAAAAGACACCTTCCGTCCCCCTCTCCAGCGCCGGGTTGGTTCTGGTCCAGGTCCAGAACTCTACAGCGACAGTTTTCCTCCCATCTGGAAACAGTGCTGAACGTTCCTCTTCCTGGTTCTGACTCAGCCCTTCAGTCCAGATCAGCTGACTCTTTCGCTGACGGCAGTCCGTGACTCTACTGTTTCTTCTCGGCTGGGACAGGGGACGGCAGACTGGGGGACGATGTCTCTGAGCTCCCTGCCCTCACCTGCTGCCTCTGGATCAGCCCGGAGCCGAGCCCCAGGACCAAGACCAACCCCAGCCCCAGCTCCTCCTGCAGGTCCAGGTGACCTCGAGGTGCTGTTCGACCCTCTTCCTCCTCCTAAACCCTCTATGCTTTCCGATGCTGGCTCCCCTCGTCCCTCCGCTCTGACACCCTCCATGCCGACCTCTCGGCTCGGCAGCAGGCTGCCTCGACTAAGCCGCGAGGTGCTCAGGTCTTGGGGCTGCTCACTCTGGTTCTGTTGAACAGGGACCAGGTTGGTCCTTGTCAGGCTGGGAGATGGCCGGTGGGCTGAGGGGTGCTGCACATGAGGCCTGGCAAGCTGAAGGTGGGGCTGGGTATGTGGCTGTGTCTGGAGCCGCTGTAAGGGTGGTTGTGCTTGGGTCGGGGACTGGGTCTGGGACTGGGTCTGAGGTGGCCTCGGCTGGGAGAGAGACTGTCTGGGTGGTGGTCTGTATTGAGTCTGGAGTTGGTGTTGTGATGGGTGACTCATCTGGGATTGGGGCTGCGCTTGATGCCTGGGTTGCAGGTGAGTTTGGGTTGGGGTCCTGGACTGGGGTTGAGGCTGAGTTTGGGTTGGGGTCCTGGACTGGGGTTGAGGCTGAGTTTGGGTTGGGGTCCTGGACTGGGGTTGAGGCTGAGTTTGGGTTGGGGTTCTGGACTGGGGTTGAGGCTGAGTTTGGGTTGGGGTCCTGGACTGGGGTTGAGGCTGAGTTTGGGTTGGGGTCCTGGACTGGGGTTGAGGCTGAGTTTGGGTTGGGGTTCTGGACTGGGGTTGAGACGGTGTTTGGGTTGGGATTCTGGACTGGGGTTGAGGCTGAGTTTGGGTTGGGGTTCGGGACTGGGGTTGAGGCTGAGTTTGGGTTGGGGTCCTGGACTGGGGTTGAGACGTTGTTTGGGTTGGGGTCCTGGACTGGGGTTGAGGCTGAGTTTGAGTTGGGGTCCTGGACTGGGGTTGAGGCTGAGTTTGGGTTGGGGTCCTGGACTGGGGTTGAGACGTTGTTTGGGTTGGGGTCCTGGACTGGGGTTGAGGCTGAGTTTGGGTTGGGGTCCTGGACTGGGGTTGAGGCTGAGTTTGGGTTGGGGTCCTGGACTGGGGTTGAGGCTGAGTTTGGGTTGGGGTCCTGGACTGGGGTTGAGGCTGAGTTTGGGTTAGGGTCCTGGACTGGGATTGAGACGGTGTTTGGGTTGGGGTCCTGGACTGGGGCTGAGGCTGAGTCTGGGTTGGGGTCCTTGACTGGGGTTGAGGCTGAATTTGGTTTTGGGTTCTGGACTGGGGTTGATACTGCGTTTGTACTGGGGTTCTGGGCTGGGTTTGAGGCTGCATTTGGGTTCTGAGCTGTAGTTGGGTCTGAAGCTGGGCTGGGATCCTGGCCTGGGTTTGGGGTTGGGGTTGGGCTTGAGGGTGTGGTGACTGCCAGGGATGGGATTGAGATTGTTGTTTCAGCTGAGTTTGGGGTTGAGATGGGTGCCTGGACTGGGGTTGAGGCTGGGGTACTGCGGAGGACTGCGTTTGTGGAAGTGGTTGCCTTGTTTGGGTCGGGTGAGCATGCAGGATGGAGGACTGAGGTGGGGCTTGTTGAGTCTGACGCTGAGTTTGGTGTTGGGCTGGGGAGTGAACTAGCTGTGCCAGGACCTTCTGGGGGGAGCCCTGGGTCTGACTGTGGGTTTGAGGTGTGGGTTGTTGGGGCCGTGGCTGGGGCAAGACTTGCCTGGTAGGAGAGGGCTGGGGTGCCGGGTAGCGAGGTTGGGCTGGATTGAGAGACTGGGTCTGGGGAAGCTGCTGGCCCTGGGCTTGGGTCTGGTGCCAGGGTTCAGGTAGGGACTGAGGGCCGGGCTTGGACTGCGGTCTAGGAGGAGCTGGGCTGAGCTGAGGTCCAGTCTGGGGCTGGACTTCAGGCCTGGACTGGCTGGAGGACACTGGGTGTCCAAAGTCTGGAGGAGGAGGAGGATCCAACGTGGAGGCAGAGGAATGTTGGTGGCGGTGGTGGTGGTGGTGGTGGTGGTGATGGTGGTGGTGGTGGTGCTTGTGAGGTGGCCGGTCCTTCCTTTTGTGGCTTTTTGACGGGCTAATGCTAATGCTACTGCTGCTGCTGCTACCTCGGCCTCCCTCTCCTCCCTTATCTCCTCCATCCTTGCCTCCTTCCTCTCCTCGGCCTCCTGCTGACACTCCTGTTTTCTCCTTGTGCTTCCTCCCTTTATGCACTTTGTGTCCCTGCGGTTGGCCTTCCTCTGAAGCAGAGGGTTGCTTCTGCGATTGGCTCTGCTTGGAGGGGGCGGGATCAGGTTCTGAGGCTGGACCGCCACCCCCCTTATCAGCCTCACCCTCCACCACCCCCTTCCTCTCAGTGTCAGTTGATGTGGTTGGAGGCTGAACACTCTCCCTTTCCTCCACCGTCTCTCTCGTTTTGCGTTTTTTGATTGGCAGGGCTGTTTCCTGGACGACAAGTTTGGTGGAAGACTCCTTGGCAGCTCTCCGTTTAGCCTCCGCAGCCAAAATGGCGGCTGCAGCGTAGCTCCCAGCTGCTGAGCTACCAGAGGCCGACGCAGTGGAAGTGGACGCCGTGGCGACTGCTGCCGCCGCAGAGGTGGAGGCTGGTTTCCTGCCCCGTTTCTTGGGGGTGGCCTGTGGAGAGGCTGGAAGTTCCTGTTCTGATTTCCTCTTTCTGCCGGGACGGGACTTGGGCACCAGCGCCGGAGACACTGCCTGCAGGAAGTCAAGAACATCAAGAAGAAGCGTTAGCGGTAACATTAACTCATTGAGTGCCAAACTGCCTGGTGCCAGTGTTTTTGTCCATTTTCAGTCATATTTCTAGACCCACAGAATATTTAGTACTATGTCTCTGAAAACAGTGAATAGCTCAAATGAAAGAAGAGACTCTCTATTTCATCATGAAAAAAATGTTTGTTTTTACCTTGTTCCATTCTTGTTTTATCAGAGGTAGAGTAGAGGACACTTTCACCAAAATCAACACTTTTTCTCCACATTCTCTGTTTTGATCTCTAATCTCGATCATCTCCACTTCCTGTTTTGATCTCTTTATGCTCTGACTACAAATCCCAGAAGCCCCGAAATTATTCACAGGCTGCCTTAGAGCGACCTCTTGTGTCTGCTGCCGAAACACCACAACAATACGTTGCATTATGGGAGGTCCCGAGCTTCCCTCCAGACGTTGACATTTGAATTCTAGACCAACTGATCAAACCATCAAGTGCTGTATATAAAAAACTTTAGTGATGCAAACGTTTACAACAAGGGATTAGTGAGATTAGTAACTATTTCCAAAGTTCACAGTGTGTTTTTATTTAACAAAATATTCAGCCTAAATCCATATTTGTTGGTATTCAGCCTTTCAACAGCCTCACTGCTGTAGGAGATAAATGTCTGAGGGGACAGTGACGCTGCCGGTATGAAGTTTGACCGTGGTACCTTTGAGGCCGTGGCGCTGCTGGAGGACGACTCTGCCTTGCTGAAGGGCATCTTGACCAGCAGTTTTCCCGGAGTTTTCTCCACCACACGTTTCATGGCCACGCCCTCCGTTGCCTGCCGCATCTTCCCACTTCCTGCCAAAGACAAACAACAAACACTTTGCTGACTGTGTTCAGTGAAGTTTAAATAACTTTGGTTTGATTTCACTTCGTTATTTTTTTACCTTTGGGCCGCCCCCGGCCTCGGCCCGATGGTTTCACCACCTTGGCCTTCTTGGGGGGTCGCTTCTCACGGCGGGAGGGGCTACCACGACCGGTGACGGTGAAATCAAAGTCGTTGGGGTCAGTGGTCGTGTCGCCGACCTTCTGGAAGTGGGCAATAAGCTCCACCTTGGACCGGAAGGCTTTCCCCTCCGAGCTGAACATGAAGACAGCAGCACGTCACTTCCTGCGTCACTTCAGGGACGCCTCGCCACCATTGGTGGGTTTACTTACTTGATCAGGTAGACGTCAAACTTCCCCGCTGAGCGACCGGACTTCCTCTGTTTCAGTTTGCGTGTCCAGCCTTCAGGCAGTGATGGGTCATCGTACAGTGGCCCGCGGTCCCGGATGACCGAGCGCCGCTGCCTGGGAGAACCTGCAGACTCTGACCCGGGTTCTGAGGGACCCGCCACCGGCTCCTCCTGCAGGGAGGAGGTGACGTGAGACCAGGACCGCTGTTCGTTAAAAACCGAACCTTGCAGGACTTCACTTGGACACTTGGTCTCTGACTGACTTTACCTGGGTCTGTGGCTCCACCCCCGGCTGTGATGTCGAGGCAGTGGTCTCCGCCCCCCGGTCAGCATGGCGACGCTCCCTGCGAGCCTTCTTGGTTTTACTGTGAGATCTTTCTCTGGAGGGAGGTGCTTCCTCCTCCCCCTCCTCCCTGTGGAAGAGATGACCTCACACCTGTTAACGTTACATCACTGATGACATTGGGACTGTTAATGTTCCATCACTAATGATGTCACATGGCTGTAGCCACACAGTGTTGCTTTAGTTTTGTTTTTATTCACAGCACAAACTGTGATACTGCCAGCAGTACACAAAGTATCTCAAACTGGCTCCACACTGAGGAACTATGAATGTAGTATGAACATTAATGTATATGTTGGTCTAGTTTCAGGAGCATTTGAATGTTGGTTTACTTGTATTCAGTATTTCTATCATGTGACACTGAGTGCTATGCTAATCACTTTGATTTATTGATCAGTTCTGGTTTTAGCCTCAGACCTTCAGGCTGATCCCTCTGACCCTGCTGGGGCCTCGACCCTCTGGTTGGGAACCTCTGTGTGTGATATGATGAAGCTGTAGGTGGAGGTGAAGCACCCCACACACACACACACACACACACACAGGCAGCAGCATGCCAATGATAATAATAATAACTGTAGTAATGTTAACAATAATAATAATAATAATAATAGTGAGGGTACTAATCAGTAGAGACCAGTGATAGGGGCCTTATAACGGGCTGTGTATATGTGACGGGGTTAACCCGGGTTATGGAGCAGCAGTCTAAACACACTCTCAGTGTTTGCTAACGGGCTAGCAGCCTGTTAGCTCGATGCTGATCTGACGGAGGCGGGTGGACACAGCTACGGGCGGGCGGACACCCTACGCCGACCCCCGGCCTGACTTTCCAGGCAGTTGTGTGGAAGTCAGAGCGGCCTGGTGGTGCACGGAGAGCGGACTGGAGATCAAGCCGACGTCCGTGCCTCAGCTCCAGCTACAGCGGAGCTAAACTACAGACTTAGCAGTAAGTTGGTGACGTATTCCCGCTAACCCCGCTCCGCCGAGACAGGCCGGGGTAAAAATCAACGCACTTTTACTTCAATAAAAGACACGACAGAAAACGGTCGGCGGCGGTCGGAGGCGGCGGCAGCGGTGGCGCTTTAACGGAGGATGAAATGTAAAAACCCACTTACAGTCTCTCCTCTCCGCTCTCCACGGCGGCCATTTTTATTTAAATAAATAATTTTATATTAAAAAAAGCCTCCAAACATCTCGGCTTCCTCCTGCTGCACCCCGCCCCCTTCGACCATTTCCCACCGCCGTCAGACAGCAAACATCGCGAGATCTGTGAGGAGATTAGGCAAACAGCAGCAAAGGGGCGGCGAAGTCCCGCGAGATGTGAACTGTGTTCGGTCACACTGAGACGTTCAAGGCCTCACTCTAAAATCTGTAAAAATAAAACACTGAGATCAGATTCAGTTTCAGTTTTTGTGTTGAACCTTGTTATTATTATGTTATATTATATGTTATATTTTATTATATTATGCCATTTTATATTATATTCCGGTCAGAAACAGAGCAGTTGCCGTACCAGACTGATGCAGTTGGTTAGGATGCTCCGGATGGTGCAGCTCAAGAAGTTCACCAGGATGTCTGAAGGTGAGGTGGAGAGGTGCTTTTTCTTCAGGGTCCTCAGGAGGAGGAGCTGGTGAGCTTCTGAACCAGGTGGGAGCAGTTAGTGGACCAAGTGAGGTTTTGTCAGATCCCCAGGAATCTGAAGCTGGTGACAGGCTCCACCACTGATGTGGATGGGTGGATGTGTGTCAAATCTCCTGCATATATTTTATTTTTTATGTGTGTGTGTGTGTGTGTATATATATATATATATATATATATATATATATACACATTCAATTTATGCTGTTTTTGCATAAATAAATGAAAATATATATTTCTGGTTTGTGGTACTAGTTGTGACATGTGTGACAAGAAAGTTGAAATCTATACTATTTTATATTTCATTGTATTATATGAGCATTTGAATGATCTCATAATGATCCATCCATCCATCTTCTCCCTCTTATCCTCTCATAGGGTCAGGGGGGCTGGAGTCTATCCCAGCTGTCTTAGGGTGAAAGACAGGGTACACCCTGGACAAGTGTCCAGTTCATCACAGGACACATAGAGACAGACAACCACTCACACTCACATTCACACCTACGGTCAATTTAAATTAACCAGTTAACCTAATCCCCATGCATGTTTTTGGATGGTGGGAGGAAGCCGGAGTACCAGAGAGAACCCACACAGACATGAGGAGAACATGCAAACTCCACACAGAAAGACCCCGGGCCGGGAATCAAACCCAGTACCTTCTTGCTGCGAGGCGACAGTGCTAACCACTACACCACCGTGCCGCCCTTGTTAGGTTTGTAGGTGCCTTTTGGTTTTGTGTGGCATGTTGTGTTTCCCTGTCTCCCCTTCCCCCTCCTTTTTCTCTCCAGGGCAGTGTGTGTGCAGCAGCAGCGGTGATTGGCTGGTTCTCTCCACGAGACACACCTGGTTCTCATCTACTCATTCATCCTGCTGTTTAAGCCTGGCCCAGTCTCCACTCCTCTGCCAGATTACTCCATCTCAACAGTCCGTTTATGTTGCCGCTCGGACCTGTCTCCTGCTCTGTTACTCCAGCAACGCCAGCCAGACGTCCATCACCTGCACTTGCCCTCACCTTTTGTTAACTTTTTGTACTGCGTGGGGAGAATAAACACTTTAAGTAACCTTCGCTGCCTCAGTCTCTGCATCTGGGGTCCAGGCCTTTGTTCACACTCAACAGCCCTGATATGATACATAATATGAATTTAATTCAAAATCAGAGAAGAACCAGTGTGGAGAGACGGCAGCTTGTTCTCAGTTTATTAAATGAAGCTTCAGAGTTAAAGTCTAAGGAGGATTTTAAGAGGAATCAAAAAGCCCTTAACTGCTGGGAAAACAAAAAATAAAATAAAAATAAAATCTGAACAAGACATGAACACCAGAAGGGCGTTAGCTGACAAGACAAACAAACAAAAATTCTTCTCTTTGAATAAAAAAATGCCAAACATTTAAAACACTGAACAAACACTCACTTCCTTTTGTCCAATAAAAACCATCAGAAACAAAAAATGTTTTTAGTTTCATCTTCAGTCATCAGAATAAAGATTGACATGAAATATGAGAACAGGAAGTTCTGACATGAAAGCAGACAGAAGCTCTGTTCACCTCCACTAATAACATCATCCTAACTTAACATTACTATTATTAGATTATATTTATTATTATTATTGTTATACAGTGAGTGCCTGCATGTCCTCATCTGTTAGCCAGCAGCAGCTAACACCTTTCACACCATCATCGATGCTAATCTTTAGCAAGCTGGAATTAACTGGATTAACTTCCTGTCATACACAGAATTATGAATTATAAAATGACAACCTATGAACTGTGCAGCCAAACAAGCCACAAACCTCTTGAGTCAGTATTAGCTGATTAAACCCCACCCCACTCTGTCTCCCTCTCTGATTGGTCAAACCTGAGACAGCTACCTCAGTCTGATCTCTGATTGTTCCAGATCTTCTTCAGAATGATGTCACACAGGTCATTTCATCGGCCAGCTCGTCCTCGTCGCGGCCCGTCCTGATTGGCTCCTCATCGCTGTAGAGCGCGGAAGGGTCGACGGCGTTGCCGAGGAAACCATGACTAGCCGTGCCAAGCAGGTCGCTAGCGGCTGACTCCATCTCGTCCACCGTCATATGACACGCGTCGGCGATCTCCCGCTTCGCAAACGCTACGAACTTTGGATCCCGAGCGTAAAGACCGAGACCCTCTGAGATCAGGACCTGCAGAGACCAGGACAAGGACTCAACCAGTGCAGAATGACTGATCAATGGCATTGATCAGTATCAGTGATCTCCTCACCGCCTCCACCAGGCTGTCAGCTGATCCTCGTTTCTCGGTGAGCTGAGCTCCAAGCTGAGAGGGAACTCTGAGGGTGGTGAAGGCTCTGTAGGGGGGAGGGGCTGCAGCAGCAACAACACTGTTACCATGGTGATGTACATGTGGAGAGCACATTGATTTTGAAAACAGTATTTGCTCCTCCTCCCTACCTGATGTCCCTGCAGGGCCACCGTACCAGGCTGGTCTGGGGACTGCACCAGTCACATTCACACCTGGAACAGAAACACCTGGTGGGCTAACAACTAACACTTTCAGCACTGACCTCTCAGGTTCACCCCAGTCTACTCACCTCTTCCTGCTCCTCTTTTCTTTCCCTCTCCTCCTCCTTCTCTTCCTGCTCCTCCCCAGGGTGGACTCCCTTCCTCTTCCACTAGGATGAGAGGAGCGTAGAGGAGGCGACCACGACGAGGACACGGGTTCGCCCAGGAAGCTGAGGGGGTGGCCGAGGAGTGACCAGAAGAATGACGAGATTCAAAACTGCTGAAGGTCTGCTGAAGAGAGGAAGAAGTGAGAGGAGGAGGAGAAGAGAGAGGAAGAAAGAGAGAAGTTTAACCCGACCAATCGGACCTCAGATCAGAGTTTCTGTGGTCAGACATTTAAAGCAACCCTTCATCCTCCTCCACTGAGCTCTGAACCTCCCAACAGTCCACCTGTGGCTGAAGGTCTGATCAGTGTCCTTCATGTGACGGTAGGTGTGCAGTGGAAGAGAACTTTCTACTGAAGTGGAGATGCCACAGATCCAGAGACAGTAGGAGGACAGTCAAGGCAGTGAAATGCTGCTGAGTGGACCTTTCAACATGCACAGTGAGGCAGAGAGGAGGAGTGGAGTGGAGAGGAGGAGCGGAGTGGAGAAGAGAGGTGTATGTGTTTTACCTGTGTGTTACATGTTACCTGTGTGTGTTACCTGTGTTACATATGTGTTACATGTGTTACCTGTGCGTATTACGTGTGTTACATGCGCGTTACCTGTGCGTGTTACATGTGTTACCTGTGCGTGTTACTTGTGTGTTACCTGTGTGTTACATGTGTTACCTGTGCGTGTTACTTGTGTGTTACCTGTGTGTTACATGTGTTACCTGTGCGTGTTACTTGTGTGTTACCTGTGTGTTACATGTGTTACCTGTGCGTGTTACATGTGTGTTACCTGTGTGTGTTACCTGTGCCTTACCTGTGTGTTACCTGTGTTATCTGTGCGTTACCTGTGTGTGTTACCTGTGCGTTACCTGTGTGTGTTACGTGTGTGTTACGTGTTACCTGTGTGTGTTACGTGTGTGTTACATGTGTTACCTGTGTGTGTTACGTGTGTGTTACATGTGTTACCTGTGCGTGTTACATGTGTGTTACATGTGCGTTACCTGTGCGCGTTACCTGTGCGTTACCTGTGCGTGTTACCTGTGTGTTACCTGTGTTACATGTGCGTTACCTGTGCGTGTTACATGTGTGTTACATGTGTTACCTGTGTTACATGGGCTTTACCTGTGTGTGTTACCTGTGTTACCTGTGTGTTACCTGTGTTACCTGTGCGTGTTACCTGTGTGTTACCTGTGTGTTACCTGTGCGTTACCTGTGCGTGTTACCTGCGTGTTACATGTTACCTGTGTGTTACATGTGCGTTACCTGTGCGTGTTACCTGTGTGTTACCTGTGCGTGTTACCTGTGTGTGTTACCTGTGCTTTACCTGTGTTACATGTGTGTTACCTGTGCGTTACCTGTGTGTGTTACCTGTGCTTTACCTGTGTGTTACATGTGTGTTACCTGTGCGTTACCTGTGTGTGTTACCTGTGCGTTACCTGTGCGTTACCTGTGTGTGTTACCTGTGCGTGTTACCTGTGTGTTACCTGTGTTACCTGTGCGTTACCTGTGCGTTACCTGTGTGTGTTACCTGTGCGTTACCTGTGTGTGTTACCTGTGTGTGTTACCTGTGTGTATGTGCGGCGTGGAGGGGAGGTAGGATGGTATGTTCCAGGTATGGGCAGGTCATCATTGCTTCCTTGCCTCCTCAGACACTGGATGTTAAATGATGGCTTCCGACCTCACAGAAGAAAAGAAAACAAATGCACCTCTGAGCTGTAAGATTAGGTTCTGAAATCATAGGTCGACCTGCCAGGTGTCCTCACAAGCTCTCACTTTCACTTCAGCATTTAGTTCATTTAACCTGCTCATTGTTTTAGTTACTCTATTTTAGGTACTCTAATTTATTTCAGCGATTGTAACACTGTTATGGTGATGATATATATTGAAATGTTAAACATATGTGTTTAGAATAACCAGATCCTGAAAGGTAGATGTGACAGGTGGTTTTTCTGAATAAAGAACATTTACATTAAACTGATATTGATGAATCATTTTGATATTCAGTGATTGATGAACATATATTCATACATGTATACCTGTAAAGGGGGGTTGATGAAGACACAACACCAGAGATGGGAAGAAAAGAAGTACAAATACTCATTTATTTTTACTTTTCCTCCCTACACGTCAACACTAATATCTGTACTTTGTATCCTTCCTTGTAACTGGCTTGTTACCTGTTTCATCCTCGACTGATGACATCGTGCATCCTGAATGATGATGTCATCCTCTACTGGTGCTGAGGATCCTCCTGATCCACGTTCAAACTGTTCAGTTTTTTATTATTCGGACTGTGTCCAGTGTTTTCTCTGTGCAGGTTGTTAATAAAAGAGGAAAACTATCCTATTTTGTGAACTTTTTAGAATTTTGCTGAGTCATCAAAAGAGGCTTCAGGAAGTTTCAGAGCCTGTACTTCCTTACCTTAAGTAAAGTATTTGAATCTGTACTTTTACACAAGTATGTGTACTTCTACTGAGGTAAATAATGTGAGTACTTCTGCTACCTCTGACACAAACACACAGATCTATACATCTAGATCTGTTTGGACTGTAAATCACTCACATGTTCGCTCTCTCCACATCCAACAGGGATGATTCATTCATGTACACCTTTATAGAACAAAGGATCACCTGTGGGCGTGGCAGGAAGTAGGCGTCTCCGAGTTGTCCTCCTGGCCTCGTTATAGCCGTTACCATAGCTACTGTTGTAGGGGGCGTGGCCATCATAGTGCTCTCTGTAGAGAGGAGGCTCATCAGGGTAATGTCTGCAAGGACACACACAGGTGAACACTCACTTTCTCTACCTGTCTCTCTCTCTACCTCTCTCTTTCTCTCTCTCTCTCTCTCTCTCTATATATCTCTCTGTCTCTCTGTCTTTACCTCTATCTCTCTCGCTCTCTCTCTCTACCTCTCTCTCTCTCTCTGTCTCTCCCTACCTCTCTCTCTATCTCTTTCTACCTCTCTATATCTCTCTACCTCTACCCTCTCTCTACCTCTCTCTTTCTCTCCCTACCTCTCTCTCTCTTTCTCTCTCTATCTTTCTTTCTCTACCTCTCTCTCTATCTCTCTCACCTCTCTCTCTCTCTCTTTCCTCTCACCTCTCACCGCTCTTTCTCTTTCTCTCTCTATCTCTCTCTCTCTCTCAGTGGATGGACTGACTGAGTGGAGCTGAGAGTGGTTTGTTTGAGTTGTGGTTTGTGAGTTTTTCTATCTTTCTCTTTGTGTTTATGTGTTAGTGGTTGTTTTGTTTAGTTAGAGTTGTCTTAGTTTAGTGTTGTTTTGTTTGTTGTTTTGTTTGTTTGTTGGTGGCGTGCTCACAGCAGCACAATGCCTGTGGTGGAGGCGGCCCTGGCCGAGTTTGAGAAGCTGACCAGGCGTCATGCCATCAAACTCGTGCCGGCGGTTCGGTGCTCCGTGGAGGAGGCTGGTTTGGCGGTGGGAGAGGTGGTCGGGTACGGCAGCGTTAAATCTGCCTCCCGTATGAACGTCATGTTTTCAGGATAAAACACCCACCCCCCCCACTCAGACTGGACTTGTGGCTTAAAATGACCTCCCCATTAATTAAACAGCTTTGCCAGCAGTTCACTCGTAATGTCACTAGAGATCTGACCCGGTCTGTGAAGGATCTGGAGAGGGAGGTAGTCGAGCTGCAGATTGCAGCATCTTCTACAGGAGATCGAGGGTTATTAGACTCCCTCAAGTCCAAACAGTCGGCCATAGCCGACCTGCTGGGCGTCTCAGCACAGGGAGCTCTGGTCCGGTTTCATGAACATCTCGCAGATGGACGCCCCATCTCAGTTCTTCTTTGGGCTGGAGCAGAAAAACGGACAAAGGAAGATCATTCATTCTTTACGTACGGGTAGCAGCTCTGAGATCTCAGACCCATCTGAGATCAGGAGGTTTGCTGCCGGTTTCTACAGAGACCTCTTTAAGAGTGAGTGGTCACATGATCCAGATGTGCACAGCAGCTTCCTCAGCGGTCTCCCTCAGGTCAAAGCAGAGGCTAACAGTGAGTTAGCAGCAGCGCTAACGCTGCAGGAACTACAAACCGCCCTGTTAAGCCTGCGGAGTGGCAGAGCTCCAGACCTGGATGGCCTTCCTGTGGACTTTTATAAGTCCTTCTGGTCTGAGCTGGGACCAGACCTGCTGGAGGTTCTGGAGGACAGTCTCCAGAGTGGAAGACTGCCTCAGAGCTGCAGGAGGGCCGTCATCACTCTGCTGCCAAAGAAGGGAGATCTGCAGGACCTGAAGAACTGGAGGCCGGTCTCTCTGCTGTGCATGGATTATAAGATCCTGTCCAAAGCTCTGGCCCTTAGACTGAGGGAGGTGATGGCGTCCATCATCCACCCGGACCAGACTTACTGTGTGCCCGGCAGACTCATAAGTGACAATGTCTCTTTAATTCGGGATGTTTTGGACCTCTCCAGTTCATTGGCTGTAGAGACTGGTCTTATTTCCATAGACCAGGAGAAGGCTTTTGACCGGGTTAAACACCAGTACTTATGGCAGACTTTGTCTGCCTTTGGCTTCAACCCGGGCTTCATAGCCATGATCCGGGTCCTCTATAGTGACATTGGGAGTGTACTGAAGATTAATGGGGGGCTGAGTGCTCCATTTGGAGTCCAGAGGGGGGTGAGGCAGGGCTGCTCTCTCTCTGGGATGCTCTACTCTCTGGCCATCGAGCCTCTGCTACATAAACTGAGAAACCATCTGAACGGTGTGAGCTTCCCCCAGTGTAGTGTGTCTTTTAAACTGTCTGTCTATGCAGATGACCTTATCGTGTTGGTCAACAACCAAAAGGACATTGATGTTTTAATTGACACTGTGAAAGAGTTTGGTTTTATCTCATCAGTGAAAGTGAACTGGGGGAAGAGCGAGGCTCTGATGGTGGGAGAGAGGCTGGGGGATCGGCTCAGGCTGCCCGGTGGCCTCACCTGGAAAACAGGTGGTTTGAAGTATCTGGCGGTTTTTCTGGGCGATGAGACCCACATGAACAAAAACTGGGAGAACGTTGTGGAAAAGGTGAAGGGGTGCCTCGGTAGATGGAAGTGGCTTCTTCCTAAGATGTCCTACCGAGGTCGCACCCTGATCCTAAACAACCTGGTCTCATGGTCCCTGTGGCACCGGCTGGCCTGTGTTGATCCTCCAGCTTCTCTCCTGACTCAGGTCCAGAGAGTTTTAATAGATTTCTTTTGGGGCAGGATGCACTGGGTCCCTGAGTGTCCTGTTCCTGCCTAAAGAGGAGGGGGGCCAGGGCCTGGTCCACCTGGCCAGTAGAGGCGCTGCCTTCCGCCTCCAGTTCCTCCAAAGACTCCTGACTGGACCAAAGGACACTCTGTGGAGACCTTTGGCTCAGTGCATCCTGCAGCGGTTTAATAACCTGGGCCTGGATTTTAACCTGTTTTTAATGGACACCAAAAACATGAGCACATCTCCACTGCCTGGTTTTTATAAGAGTGTTTTTACTGTGTGGAACCTGCTTAAAAAACAAAGACCGGAGCAGGTGGACTCCCTGCACTGGCTCCTGCAGGAACCGGTCCTGTGGGGGACCATCCTGGACTCTCCCAGCTGGGCAGGGGCCAGTCTGTCCAGGCTACTCCAGAAAGAACGGGTCTTCACACTGGGCCAGGTCCTGGAGATGGCAGGACCCAACCTGGATGAGCCTGCTGGCCTGGCGGCTCGACTTGGGATCAGGTCCAACAGAGTCACTAAAAAATTGTTGGTCTACTGGAGGCATAAACTCACGGAACATAAGACTCTGTTTTTAAAACGTTTCACCAATGGAACACTGGTTCCTGATCCAGAGGACCCATACCCCACGATTTACCTGGCACCGGACTACCAGGACTGCAGTGGTCCCTTGCTGGAGCCAGCCCCTGGTCTCCCTGGAGGGGGGATCTGGGAAAACCTTCTACAGACTACTGGTAAAGACTCTAAACAGGAAGAAGTTGGACAAGCGACAGGACACAGTGTGGAGGAACCACCTGGGACTGGACCTTGGTTCCAGACCAGCTTGGAGGTCCATATATAAACCTCCACTCTCAAAGAGACATGCAGACCTACAGTGGAGGATCCTCCACGGTATTGTAGCTGTGAACTCTTTTATCTCAGTGATCAGTGCTGCTGTGGAGGACAAGTGTCCTTTCTGTGGACTAAGAGAGACGATCTTTCACTGTTTTTATGAATGTCCTCGTTTATCTGCACTGTTTCTGTGTTTAACAAGTGTTTTTACCAGTTTTAAAGAGGTTTTAACAGGCAGCTTTTTATCTGTGCTTTTAAATACACTCGCCAGCACAAACACAAGAGCCAGCTTTTAAACTTTGTTTTAGGGCAGGCCAAGATGGAGGAAGGTGGAGGAGGGTGGAGAGCTTGATGTGGTCGCTGTGTTAAAGAACCTGATCCGGTCCAGACTGCTTGTGGACCACAGGTTCTACCAGACCTCAGGGGACCTGGGGTCCTTCAGGCAGATCTGGACCGTGGATCAGGTTCTGTCGGTTATCAGAGGGTCAGCTCATTTATGGAGATGTGCTCATGTGAGGTGGTTTATTTATTTTTTAATGGAGGCTGATTTTAATTGACTTTTGTTGTTCTTATTATTGTCATTTGGTGTTATTTATCAGGAAATTGTTCAGATGACAAACGGACAAAAAAGTTGTTTTTAAAAATCAAAATCTCTCTCTCTACTTGTCTCTGGAGCTGATGCTGTCATTGTCCTCCTCTCTGCTGTAGTATCCCTGCTCTCCGTGTGGCTCCATGTCTCCGTTCCTACGGTAACGGTCCCTGGAGTCCCTCCTGCACAACGACAGAGTTTGATTGGCTGACAGTCGGTCACATGACACAGCGAGTGAACTGCAGCTTACCTACAGAGCGTTCAGTATATGACCCGAACAAGAAACCCTGTGTACAGTTTTAATCAGATTAATCGCAGGTTGTTATGGATGAATTTTGGCATGTGAAAGCCCATTCACACAAAGCTCAAATTTTACGACCATGCGACACTCCTCGCCATGACCTGCATTAAACCTGACTCCGATCTTGCAAGTTTTATACCTTTTTACAACGACACTACAGGCTTTTGGCCCTAAGGCAGTACTTGTACCACAGTACTGTGTGAGTTTTGCAGTACCGTGTGTACTTGTGGTACGACGGCCTCCTGCGGTCCATCAGGCCGTTCTTTAGTGATGGCCGCCGCTGCTGCGGACCGATGGACGACCTGCTGTTCTCTCCACGCCGGAGACGATCCTCCTGCTTGCTGCCGTTCGTCATTTTGGTGAGAGACCCAATCCGGTGGACCAGACTGCCATTTGAGACACCGCCGTCCCCCAGGACGCCACCGGGACCTGCAGGAAGACCGGTGGAGCATCAACAACAATAAAAATAATACAGATGTTTTTGTTATCAGTTCATCCTTTCAATGAACACAACAGTTGATTATTATTGATAGGATCAATACTGTGAATAGTTCTGATAGTTCTATATTTATCATGGCACCTCATCTTTGGAATGAACTCCCTCTAGAGCTGCTTTCACTGGACTCTGTGGATACTTTTAAAAAACACCTGAAAACTTATTTCTAGTCTATTCTGACCTAGCGCTGTGTTTGTACTCCTTTTCTACCTGTCTTATTTTTACATTTATTTTTTTTGCTTTTATTTCTATTGATCTAGAGTCTATTTTACTATTTGTACTACTTATAGTATCTCACTTTTCTATGTTTTATTACTGTGAAGCACTTTGTGACCGCTGTCTGTGAAAAGTGCTATATAAATAAAGTTTGCTTGCTATCTGTTTATTTGTCTTCACACCAAAACATCAATCAACAGAAGAACAAGCAGGTTAATGAGAAACAATAAAAACTAAGAGATGCAGCAGAAGTGATCTTAAATAAACTTTAGCAGAAGAAACGGTAACCATGGTAACATAAAATTGTTGCTTACCAGTGGGCGTGGTCAGTACAGAGCCTCGACGATCTGAGTCCACCTGAAAAGAGAGAGGTGGAGATTTATATATATATATATATATATATTTTTTTAATCACTCAGGTTTTTATTAACTTTTCCAACAGAACACATAAATCTCACAGTACAAAATGAAAACAACAACATGAAACAGACCCACATAAAATAAATTAAAATCAAATACACTAAACACCTACAAAACAACAAATACAAACGGAAACGACATCCCACAATCTCTCGCCCACCTTCATATCACAGTATACATAAATCCATACTTCTCACTAATCCTGCCCCTTAAAGACCATCCATTTAGCCCATCTTCTTTCCATCAGTTCTTCTTGCAATCTCAGTCTATGTGTCATTCTTTCCCTTACGAATATCTCGTCCACCAGAGCAACCCAGGCTTCACACTTTGGCACCTCTGTCTGTCCCCATGCCCTCGTTATCATTTTCTTTCCTGCCTATCGACCACCTTTCCATAGCCTTAACAATCTCCTGGTTTATTTTACTATAATTAGCCTCAAACAATGTAGACATATGCTTGGTTATATTTACTCCTAAATATTTAATACTTTTTTGTTTCCAATTAAAATGAAATGCCTCTCTCACCGCTCTACTTGGATTATAATTCAATGTCAGCACCTGTGTCTTAGCTATATTTATCTTGTAACCAGAGAACCGCCCAAATTCCTCTATCACTTTGCCTAAAACAGGAAGTGACTCATCTGGTCGCTCGAGGAACGTTATGACATCATCGGCGAATAAACCTATCTTATGCTCCTCTCCCCCCGACACCACCCCATGTACCCCCTCATGTTGCCTCACCGCTTGTGCCAATGGTTCTATGAAATAAGTGAACAATGTCGGGGAAAGAGAGCAGCCCTGCCTCGTCGACCTTTGTAGCTCGAAGCTTTCAGATAGACTTCCATTAACTTTAACTGGAGATTTATATTTTTAAATAAAAACTTTATTGTCCATTCTTCACATGGACATTCTTTTCACAAATAAAACTAATAACAATTTAAAAATAATAAAATCAATTAAAATTAGCCTCCGTTAAAAATCAATAAAGCACCTCACATGAGCACATTTCCATAAAAGAGCTGACCCTCTGACACCCAGCACAGAACCTGATCCATGGGCCAGATCTGAAGGACCCCAGGGCCCCTGAGGTCCATCAGCAGTCTGGACTGGATCAGGTTCTACAGAGACCACATCCAGCTCTCCACCCTCCTCCACCTTCCTCCTCCTGCTGCTGAGTGTATTTAAAAGCACAGATAAAAAGCTGCCTGTTAAAACCCTCTTTAAAACTGGTAAAAACATTTGTTAAAATCAGAAACAGTGCAGATAAACGAGGACACTCATAAAAACAATGAAAGATCGTCTCTCTTTGTCCACAGAAAGGACACTTGTCCTCTACAGCAGCATTGATCACTGAGATAAAAGAGTTCACAGCTACGATGCCGTGGAGGATCCTCCACTGTAGGTCTGCATGTCTCTTTGAGAGTGGAGGTTTGTACACAGACCTCCAAGCTGGTCTGTCTGGAACCAGGGTCCAGACCCAGGTGGTTCCTCCACACAGTGTCCTGTTTCTTATCCAGCTTTTTTCTGTTTGCACTCTTTACAAGCAGTCTAAGAGGTTTTTCCAGATCCTCCCTCCAGGGAGACCAGGGGGACCAGCTCCAGCAGACGACCACTGCAGTCCTGGTAGTCTGGTGGCAGGTTGATCGTTGGGTTAGGGTCCTCTGGATCAGGAACCAGCGAGCCACTGGTGGAAAAAAACAGAGACTTGTATCCTGTGAGTTTAGTTTCCAATAATCCACAGTCTCTTGGTGGTTTTGCCGGACCTGATCCCGAGCCGAGCAGGTCTGGCCAGGTCCTGAAACCAGTGTGAGGATTCCTGCAGTCTGGAGTAGCCTGGACAGACTGGCCCCTGCCCAGCTGGGAGAGTCCAGGATGGTCCCCCACAGGACCGGTTCCTGCAGGAGCCAGTGCAGGGAGTCCACCTGCTCCGGTCTTTGTTTTTTAAGCAGGTTCCACACAGTAAAAACACTCTTATAAAAACCAGGCAGTGGAGATGTGCTCATGTTTTTGGTGTCCATTAAAAACAGGTTAAAATCCAGGCCCAGGTTGTTAAACCGCTGCAGGACGCACTGAGCCAAAGGTCTCCACAGAGTGTCCTTTGGTCCAGTCAGGAGTCTTTGGAGGAATTGTAGGCGGAAGGCAGCGCCTCTACTGGCCAGGTGGACCAGGCCCTGGCCCCCCTCCTCTTTAGGCAGGAACAGGACACTCTGTGCATCCTGCCCGAAAAAGAAATCTACCAAAACTCTGAGACAGAAGAGAAGCTGGAGGATCAACACAGGCCAGCCGGTGCCACAGATTTCAATCCACCTGTTTTCCAGGTGAGACCACCAGGCAGCCTGAGCCGATCCCCCAGCCTCTCCCCCACCATCAGAGACTCGCTCTTCCCCCAGTTCACTTTTGCTGATGAGATAATACTAAACACTTTTACTGTGTTGATTAAAAAGTCTATGTCCTTTTGAGTATTGACCAACATGATGAGGTCATCGGCGTACACAGACAGTTTAAAAGACACACTTCATTGGCTCACCTGGTACTCAATGTCCTCCTCCTCCAGCTCCTCCTCCCCCTCCATCATGGCCTCCTGCTCCTTCTGCTCCTCCTCCAGGTCCTCATTCAGAGCCAGACGCATCTCTGGACCCAGATCCTGCAGAGTCTTCAGACCAGCTTTACACAGCTGGACACACAGCACATGTTTCTGTCAAGAGCCTGGAACAGATCCTGAAGACCCTGAAGACCCTGAAGGACACTTAAACTACTCTGTTTGACAGTGCATGTTGATTCAGACTTAGTCTTTTTAGTTTTAGTCATATTTTAGTCTTCTGAATTTGATCTAGTTTTAGTTGATGAAATATCGCCAGGTTTTCATTTTTGAAGAATTTTTCTAGAAATTCTAAAATCTTGCTTTGTTTTGGTTGGATAATAACTCAAACATGTCCAGGTTAGTTTTGATTGAGCACTGATTTCATCCCTCCTCAACATCTCATCTCCTTTTTATTCGCTGTTCTTTTTGTCATATCTGACGACATCACGGATTATTTTTCATTTAGTTATTGCCTCATTGTCATCAGGAAAAAACACTGATATACATTTAACAAGAGCAGTAATAATAACAATAATCATAATAATAATAGTCAGACATATATGTGTGCAATATTTGTATAATAATAGCAGTAATGATAATAACAGTAGTATCAGTCGTAGTACTAGTACCAGTAGTACTCCACCTGTACAGCTGAAGGGTTGTTGCTCTCAGACTCTCCACTCAGGTCTCCTTTCTCTTTCCTCTTCCTGAACTTTCTGAAATAATCCTGGATCAGGAAAGTGGCGTAGAACTTCCCAACAGTGACCTCCTCCTCTGTGGAAGACAGCAGTACTGCTTTAACGTGGTACTGTTTCCTGCAGAACACAGCAGTACTGCTTTTATGTAGTACTATTTACTGCAGAACACAGCAGTACTGCTTTAACAGTTTTAAAGTAGTGCTGGTGTTGAAGGAAGTACTAGTAGTGTTAAACATACTACTGGTAGTGATTAATGAAGTACTCATTTAACGCAGTACTGCTCGTGCTCAATCTAGTTCTAAAAGCGTTTTATTAGGTACTAGTGTTCAATGTAATATCTGTAGTATTTCTAGCAGTACTAGTATTGGTTGCTATGTGGTATCTGTAGTATTTCTAGCAGTAGTATACTAGTACATGTAGCACCGGTAGTACTAGTACCTTCATGTGGTGGTATTACTTCATCCAGTAGTTTTGGCTTCATCCTCTTCCAGATCTTCTTGATGATCCCCCTCAGCTCCTCGTTCTCCTGGTCAGGGTTACCTAGCAACAGCAGGAGGTGGGCGGGGCCAGACATATTGATGGAGATGAGCTGTGTCTGAGCTGAAGGTGGTGCTGCTCCACTTCTAGAAGTTACTCTAAACTTTTCCCTCTGCTGCTGCACTTTGTAGATGGTCCCTCCCCCGTCTCTTCAGGACCAGTGGTCTCCTCAGGACCAGTGGTCTCATCAGAACCAGTGGTCTCCATGGACCAGTGGTCTCCTCAGGACCAGTGGTCTCATCAGAACCAGTGGTCTCCTCGGGACCAGCGGTCTCTTCAGAACCAGTAGTCTCCATGGACCAGTGGTCTCCTCAGGACCAGTGGTCTCATCGGAACCAGTGGTCTCTTCGGGACCAGTGGTCTCTTCAGAACCAGTGGTCTCCATGGACCAGTGGTCTCCTCAGGACCAGTGGTCTCATCGGAACCAGTGGTCTCCTCAGGACCAGTGGTCTCTTCGGGACCAGTGGTCTCTTCAGAACCAGTAGTCTCCATGGACCAGTGGTCTCCTCAGGACCAGTGGTCTCATCGGAACCAGTGGTCTCCTCAGGACCAGTGGTCTCCATGGACCAGTGGTCTCTTCGTAACCAGTAGTCTCCATGGACCAGTGGTCTCCTCAGAACCAGTGGTCTCTTCAGAACCAGTGGTCTCCATGGTCCAGTGGTCTCCTCAGGACCAGTAGTCTCCTCAGGACCAGTGGTATCCATGAACCAGTGGTCTCTTCGGGACCAGTGGTCTCTTCAGGACCAGTGGTCTCCATGAACCAGTGGTCTCTTCAGAACCAGTGGTACCCATGGATCAGTGGTCTCCTCGGGACCAGTGGTCTCTTCGGAACCAGTGGTCTCCATGGACCAGTGGTCTCCTTGGGACCAGTGGTCTCTTCAGAACCAGTTGTCTCCTCAGGACCAGTGGTCTCCTCGGGACCAGTGGTCTCTATGGACCAGTGGTCTCCTCAGGACCAGTGGTCCCCATGGATCAGTGGTCTCCTCAGGACCAGTGGGATCAAAGGGTCAAAGGTCAGTCTGCTTTTGTTTGTTTTAGCATTCTAAATAGTAGAAACTGCACTTTATTTTGAATTAGTTGATATCTATTTAAAATCAGCACTGTTCTGGAAAGTCCTTGAAGTGTTCCTATTTTTGTTAACACCAGGGTCAGGGTTTCCACTGTTGTACTCTGGATGTTCTTCAAATAGCACTTTCAGGGTAAAACATTTTCAAGACATTAACAGAGCTGGAGTTTAAATAAAGTTCTAGGAAAGCCTGAATATGAAGACACTTTTCCCCAGTTAGACATTAGAACATAGAAAAATGGAACAGCATAATCCTGCTGCTACAAAGCAAACATAAAATAAATTCATAATTTTGCTGTATGCACTGTCATATAATGACAATAAAGACATTTGATTTGATTTAAAGTATTACTTCATCTAAATGTATTCTAAAAAATTACTTCTCAGAAATGTGTTATCCCTTGATGCCTAAAATTATTTACAGTCATATATGTCGTGCCTGTCAGGTCAAGTTGTGTTTATTATTTCAGTGTTGTCATTTTGTCCTGTCCTTTCCTGTTTTATTTTGAAATTAAAGGTACAATATGTCAGAAATGCATTTAAATTAATCATAAAATGTTCCTGATATGTCAGCAGACATTAAGAAATCATGTTCATTTCTAATACTTCTATCACTGACAACAGTAGTCCAGCCAGGATATTCTCATTTAAAAAGCTGCAGCAGTCAGCTGATGTTGATGATGTCATGTTGTGTTTTGGTCTGATGCTCCACCCTCCATCTATCTCCCAATCACCAAGTCAGTAGTGTGTCAGCATCTCTGCTCTAGTTAGCACAGCTGCAGCTACGAACGTGTCGGATAAATAATGTCTAACGTTACGAAACCTAAAAGACCTCATTATGAATCTGAAATACGTCGTGACAAAGTCTGAAATAAAACAAGGATTTGTGTAGGAGATGCCTTTGAAAGATGGAGACGGCTGAAAGCGGCAGCAGCACTCCTCACCGCATACTCCGTCCACCGACCTGAAGCTCCGCTCTCTTTACCCCGCCCCTCCACAGCTCTCCTCTGCTACATTTCTCTCCTTCTAAGTGTCCATGGTGATGCCCAAGATGGCTGCTTTTCATTCACTGTAACACTTTCTGTTCCTGTTTAATCCTGCAGCCGAGCTGGAAACCTCTAGTCAGGGGAGACACCGCTCTACAGTCATTTGAAATGGATTGCAGTACCAGTTTTGGCCACCATCATATATACCATTCCTTTAACTGTCTCCCTCTCATTTCAGCTCTACAACATCCTGATTGTCTCCAGCTGTTTCCTGTGTATTAATGTCTGTTCTGTGCCAGTACGTCTTGTGTGTTCTGAACAAACTACCTGCTGATCTACGTCAATCCAAGTCCGTTTAGTCAGATGTGTGTCTGTCATCATGCTGAGTGGTTTAATTGATGTGTTACTTTGTCGTTAGTTTAGCCTTGGTAGTAAGATAAGATAAGATAATCCTTTATTCGTCCCACAGATGGGGAAATTTGCATCGTTACAGCAGCAAAGTGGATAGTGCAACATTACAAGGAGGGCATATAAAAAAATAAGACTAATAACAACAGTAGAAAACGACCAAGTAAAGAAAAACTATAGCATCATATATATAAAATAAGTGAATAACTAAGCATGTACTATATACAACATAAGTGACTGAAATGATTGGGACAAAAATTACTGAACACAGCAGATGGAGTGGCATGATAAATATAATACAGTGAATGGTACGGCGAAGGAAGTGGAATTGCAAAAAAGTATGATAATGACATCACACAAGATAATTTATATATTGATTATTATATATAGAAGATTGTTATATATTGATTATTTAGATATTTATATATTGGTATTGCATAGATTATTTATTGCACATGTGTGTGGGTTAACAGGAACTGAGTGAGGTGTTGTAGAGTCTGACAGCAGCAGCTGTCCCTCTAGTGTGTTGATCATAGTCAGTCTAGTTTAGTGTAGTCTATGTCCTTGTAGTCTTTAGTTTAGTGCTTCCTCACTGTTGGTGAGTGTATTTAATTAAATAAGTTAGATCCCTTTTTGTTTTACTCACCGTTGGTGTAGCGTTTTGGGTTCTGCTATGTTTCTTTTGTATTTCCTCTAGAGAGCGCCATTGTTTCTTGATTAGTCTTGACATCTACAGGGTTTTTTTGTTTACATATTTCATAGCCATAGAGCTATTTCTAGTTATATTAGCCTTCCTTTGTGTTAGTCAGGTTTTGAGTGGTTTTCCTCCCTGTAGTGTTTAAGTATTCTAAACTGTAAATAAATCCCTTTAAATTGATATTTTGTCTGAGTCACGCATTTGGGCTCAGGAGTAAAGCCACATTCTTACTATTTTTAATTTGTCTACATATACACATATGTTTATACATATATATATATATATGTATATATATATATATATATGTTTATACATATATATATATATATATATATATATATATAAAATGAACGTTTGTATGACAGATGGTACCTTCGGTCTTGATCTTGAGGGCGGTGCGAACCAGAGCGAACAGTGTGGCATTGAAGGTCACCATCCCATCAGCGTTCAGAGGCATGTTCATCGCTACGAGCCGCTGACAGAGCAGAGTGTTCTTATATTATGGGACGTTCCTGTTAGTGCAGTACTGAACTACTTTCTTACAACATGCACAGACCCACACCAGAGCCCTGCGGGACGCCACTGGGATGAGGAGCCACCAGGTTTAAATAATACAGTAATATTACGGTAATACTGCTATATATATATATATATATATATATATATATATATATATATATATATATTTACCTTACAGGCCACTCTGTGGGGACAGAGCTTCCCAAAACCCAGAGGAGGCTGAATCCTCCTGAGCAGAGCCACAACATCCAGATGTTTAATACGACCCCTGAGGAGAGAGTTTAATAAGTTGCTATACTTTATGATAATAATACAACACCGTACAATAACTCATTATACATTAAAATGTGTAATAATATGACACCATACAAAAAATTGTTTTCCAATAATACAACACAATACAGTCAGATAAAATGCAACATCCAGGTGTTTTACATGGGCTGAGCTAGACTTCTTCCACTCTATATGCTAAGCTAGGCTAACAGTTTGGGGTAAAACAGACATACTTGGCCTCTGGATCGTATTCAGACCAGATCCTCTTGAACTCATCGAGGTGATGTGGCCCCAAAATGGACCAATCACGTGTCAGATAGTCAAAGTTGTCCATGATGACTGCGACAAAGAGGTTAATGATCTGGAGGACATATAGAGAGTAAGTGTGTACAGAGTATAGTATATACTGTTTGTATATGGTGTGTACATTGTTTTATATTATTATATGTACAGCATCTGTAGGGTGTATATTATATATATATATATATATATATATATATATATAGTGTGTGTGTGTGTCTGACCAGAAAGGCACACAGCATGAAGAAGCTGATGAAATAAACAATGGCGAAGTTGCTGCCACAGCTGAACTCCTCTCCTGGTTCGAAGTCTGACTCTGGATCACAGCGTTTACCTGGAAGACTGGCCAGCATGATCTCCTGCCACGCCTCACCTGTAGCACACCTGAACACACACAGGGTATATGCATCCATCCATCCATTATCTACTGCTTATCCTCTCATACGGTCAGGGGGGCTGGAGTCTATCCCAGCTGTCTTAGGGTGAAAGACAGGGTACACCCTGGACAAGTGTCCAGTTCATCACAGGACACACAGAGACAGACAACCACTCACACTCACATTCACACCTACGGTCAATTTAAATTAACCAGTTAACCTAATCCCCATGCATGTTTTTGGATGGTGGGAGGAAGCCGGAGTACCAGAGAGAACCCACACAGACATGAGGAGAACATGCAAACTCCACACAGAAAGGCCCCGGGCCGGGAATCAAACCCACTACCTTCTTGCTGTGAGGCGACAGTGCTAACCACTACACCACCGTGCCGCTGGTATATGCATATATTATAAAATAAGAATAAAGCTGATAAAAAAAAAACAAAAAACTTGACTACATTTCCCAGAATGCAGCAGCAGGAGGGTCTGACCTGAAGAGGAGGAGGACAGCTTGAGGAAAAGTCTGGAAGTTGTTGTTTCTGTTGATCTGAGTGTGATCCTGCATCGCCACCTTTCCAAAGGTCTGAGAGACAGACAGAGACAAGAATTATATCAACTATATATTTAATATCTATAATCTATATCATGATTATCCATATCAACTACATAATATTAATATCTAAATGGTGTTATGTCTGTTAAGTTTGGTCATGTTGATTATTTCTGTCTTGTCATCCCTGTTTTATTTAGAAGTCATTGTTTTTCCCTCTTGTTTCAGTTGCATTTAGGGCGGCCATACGTCCAGATTTAGGCCGGACAGTCCGGAATTTAAATGCCTTGTCCGGCGTCCTGCACAGCCTCAAGCCGGAAACTTATTGTCCTCCTTTTTGGGGTTGCACTTAAACGCAACGCTGCATATCGTCCAATGGTGTAAACTGGTTATAAAAATGATTGGCTAAAAGTGGTGTCACTCAATTCTCTGAATTGCTTTGTTAATATGTTTGTTAGTCATGTTAGTTTCTGTCTCCTCTGTATCGTGAATTTAACTTTTAGTTCAGTCCTCACCGTTGGTGAGTGTTTTAAGTGAAATGAGTTTCTTTTTGTATCCTTGCTGTTGGTCTAAATTTTATGGTAAGAGTTAGTACTTTGTGTTAGTTGTTCATTTAGCCAAGTCACGTGTAGAGTTTTTACTGTCAGACAGATATATCTGTGTGATCTAAGTTGTTAACCCAACTCTAAGTTGTTAGCTTAGCACGAAGACTGGAAACAGGGGGAACTCTTAGCCTAGCTTAGTACAAGACTGGAAACAAGGAGAACTCTTAGCCTAGCTTAGCATAAAGACTGGAAACAGGGGGAACTCTTAGCCTAGCTTAGTACAAGACTGGAAACAAGGAGAACTCTTAGCCTAGCTTAGCATAAAGAATGGAAACAGGGGGAACTCCTAGTCTAGCTTAGTACAACACTGGAAACAAGGGGAGGCTGTTAGCCTAGCTTAGTACAAAGAACAAAAAAAACAGGGGGAAACTGTTAGCATAGCTTAGCACAAAGAACAAAAAAAACGGGGAAACTGTTGGCCTAGTGTAACATAAAGACTAGATTCACCTGCATCCCAATGACAGCGTAGATGAAGAAGATCATGGCGATGAGCAGAGCGACGTAGGGCAGTGCCTGGAGACACAGGACCAGGTCAGTCACTACTCTGCTTCTGATTTGCTGATCCTGATGTTCTGACCTCAGCCAACCAATCCCAGACCTCCCTGTTGGCCCACCCCTCACCTGCAGCGATTTAATGAAGGTCCACAACAGTGTACGAATCCCCTCCCCTTTACTCAGCAGCTTGACCAATCGCATCACTCGAAAGAGACGAAAGAAGGTGATGGACACCCGAGAGCTGTCCTCCCCACTCTGAGAGACAGAGACCAAACAGCATAATAAAAATATATTATGGTATTTTATTCTATTATTATATAAATACAGTATAGTATTTTATAGTAGAGTGTGTGTGTGTATACATATATATGTGTGTGTATATACATACATATATTTACACGTGTGTATATACGTATACACACACACACTGTATTGCCAAAAGTATTCGCTCACCCATCCAAATAATCAGAATCAGCTGTTCCAATCACTTCCATGGCCACAGGTGTATAAAATCAAGCAGCTAGGCATGCAGACTGCTTTTACAGATTCAGATTAGATTCATTTATTAAGCCATTTGTGGAATCACATAGGAAATTGTTGTGACAGAACAGTGTGTGTATTCACCTCTTTGTCCCAACACCCATACAGCTATATATATATACAGTCATGGAAAAAAATTATTAGACCACCCTTGTTTTCTTCAATTTCTTGTTCATTCTAATATCTGGTACCACTAAACGTATAATACAATGAACACAACAAAAAATACAGCTGGTCACATAATACTTTATGTCCTATTTGACATTCTTAAGCTTAATTGATTCCCAGGGTATATAAGAGGCCATTTCATGTCACAAGCAGCACTGCACATGCAAAGGCCTAGAGTGGTTTCCTGCTTACATTCAAGCCGTAGCACAACTCAGAAGTTGTCAGCTCTCACATAATGCCTAAAACAAAAGAATTATGTGAAGCAACAAAGGCAGCCATCTTGGCACTGCTGGAAATTGGCATGAGTGAGAGACAGGTAGCGAAAAAACTGAAGATCTCCAAGACAGCCGTTCATTACAACAAAAAAAAACAAGCTGAACATGGCACTACCAAATTGCTACCTGGCCGTGGCAGGAAAGCGTCTTTCTACCCCACGAGATGACCGTGCACTCATCCGTTCCTGTGTCAGGAATCGTCGTCAGACCTCCAGGGACCTTAAAAATGAGTGGGCACTGTCGAGAAATGTGACTTGCTCGGCAAGGACAGTTCGAAACCGACTTGTTGAAGCTGGTTTGAAGTCACACAGAGCACGCAAGAAGCCCTTCATCAATGAAAGGCAGAGGAAGGCCCGGTTACTCTTTGCTCGAGACCACAAGGATTGGACTGTTGATGATTGGGCTAAGGTTCTCTTCAGTGATGAATCCAATTTTGAATTGATGCCCACTCCAGCCAACTTACTGGTTAGGAGGAAGCCTGGAGAAGCTTACAACCCAGACTGTCTTGCCCCTACAGTAAAACATGGGGGTGGATCAGTCATGATCTGGGGTTGTTTCAGTCTGAGTGGAACAGGGCAAATGCAATTGTGTGAAGGCCGAATGAACCAGGTCAAGTACAGGACTACCCTTGAAAACAGTCTTCTTCCATCAGCTGGAAAACTCTTTCCTGCCTCGAATGACTGGATTTTCCAACAAGACAATGCCCCTTGCCACACGGCAAGGTCAGTTAAAGCCTGGATGGAGAACCACAACATTCGCACCATGCCTTGGCCTGCTCAATCACCAGATCTTAATCCAATTGAAAACCTGTGGAAAATCATCAAACTCAAAATGGAGAACCACAAGCCCAAAAACAAAGAAAATTTGTTTGAATTTGTCCAACAGGAATGGGCTGCTGTGACAGCAGAACAATGTCAGAAGCTGGTGGAGAGCATGCCAAGACGCATGGCTGCAGTCATCAGAAACAATGGTTATGCAATCAAGTATTAACTCTTGTGTGTATCATGTGTTTAAAGCAAACAGAAAAGAAAACATGGAATGCTTAAAAGTAGTGTTTTTGGCGGTACAATGCCATAGCTATTGATGTAAGAATTTTGGTTATTATCAAGAAAACCATGGAAAATGAATAATCCTTAGTTCTTAAATTAAACTCTCATGAGCTATTTTTGTTGTTATCATTATAATTGTCCAAACAAATGTACCTTTAGTTGAGCCAGGCCTCTTTACCGTGCTCCAGGGTGTGAAGGGTCGGCTATGATCCTCCACACTCTTCTCAGTGCCCTGGAGTCATGCAGGGACTTGAGGGAGGGCAGGGGGCAGCCGCTCACCTTCTCCGCTGTATGAATCACCCTCTGCAGCTTGGCAATGTCTTTTGCCACTGCAGCGGGGAACCAGGTAATGATTGATTGTATGAGGATGGATTCAATGATGGCTGAGTAGAACTCGTGAAATTTCCTCACTCCTAAATATTCCACAGTCAACTGTCAGCTGTATTATAAGAACGTGGAAGTGTTTGGGAACGACAGCAACCGAAGTGATAGACCACGTAAACTGATGGAGCGGGGTCAGTGGATGCTGAGGAGCATAGTGTGAAGAGGTCACCAACTTTCTGCAGAGTCAATCACTACAGACCTCCAAACTTCATGTGGCCTTCAGATTAGCTCAAGAACAGTGCACAGAGAGCTTCATGGAATGGGTTTCCATGGCCGAGCAGCTGCATCCAAGAACCATACATCACCAAGTGCAATGCAAAGCGTCGCATGCAGTGGTGTAAAGCACGCCGCCACTGGACTCTAGAGCAGTGGAGACGTGTTCTCTGGAGTGACGAATCACACTTCTCCATCTGGCAATCTGATGGATGAGTCTGGGTTTGGCGGTTGCCAGGAGAATGATACTTGTCGGACTGCATTGTGCCAAGTGTAAATTTTGGTGGAGGGGGGATTATGGTGTGGGGTTGTTTTTCAGGAGCTGGGCTTGGCCCCTTAGTTCCAGTGAAAGGAACTCTGAATGCTTCAGCATACCAAGACATTTTGGACAATTCCATGCTCCCAACTTTGTGGGAACAGTTTGGAGCTGGCCCCTTCCTCTTCCAACATGACTGTGCACCAGTGCACAAAGCAAGGTCCATAAAGACATGGATGACAGAGTCTGGTGTGGATGAACTTGACTGGTCTGCACAGAGTCCTGACCTCAACCTGATAGAACACCTTTGGGATGAATTAGAGCAGAGACTGAGAGCCAGGCCTTCTCATCCAACATCAGTGTGTGACCTCACAAATACACTTCTGGAAGAATGGTCAAAAATTCCCATAAACACACTCCTAAACCTTGTGGACACCCTTCCCAGAAGAGTTGAAGCTGTTATAGCTGCAAAGGGTGGACCGACGTCATATTGAACCCTATGGATTAGAAATGAGATGTCACTGAAGTTCATATGAGAGTCAAGGCAGGTGAGTGAATACCTTTGGCAATATAGTGTATATACACACGTGTGCAAATACACTATATAAATGTTGTGTGTATATATATATATGTGTGTGTATATGTATTTATATATGTGTGTATATGTGTATAAATATGTGTGTATATGTGTATATATATGTGTGTAAATGTGTATACATATGTGTGTATATGTGTATACAGATGTGTGTGTATATGTATACATACATATGTGTGTGTGTATATATACACATGTGTATATATACGTATACGTACACATATGTGTATATATGAACGTATACATACTGTATATGTACGTATACGTACACACACACACACACACACACGTATATATACACACACGTATAGATATATGTATCTATACGTGTGTGTATATGTATATATATACACACACGTATATATATGGTAATATGCACTGAACTGTAGTTAGTACTCACGCTAAACTCAGTGACCACGATGTCGACAACACTGCCGACCACAATCAGAGCATCAAATGAGTTCCAGGCATCCACAAAGTAATGCTGCAGACAGAAGAGTGATGTCATAACCTAACTGATGACATCACTGATGTCTTGTTTATCCATGGCACTCCTTTACATCATCAGTCGAAGTGATAAAGTCTGAGTCTTTTAAACATGAAACTTGATATTAGCTGCTTATCTTAGCATAAAGACTGGAAGCAGGAGTAAACCGTTACCCTGACACTACCACTCGCTAACACTCAGGACTGGTTGTCGTCCAGGTGCGTTTGGTTTCCTCACCCTCAGCCTGAGCGCCAGCAGCTTCAGCAGCATCTCCACAGTGAACAGTCCAGTGAAGACCATATTGAGGATGTCCATGATGTGGCTGAAGGTCTTGGACTGCTCGTAGTGCTGAGGACAGAAAGTCACCGTTTGGAATCTGGATTTAACAAGACAAACTGTGGCTGTTTGTTCTACTCACCTGAACAGCCAGGGTGACGGTGTTGAGCAGGATGAGGACGAACATGACATATTCAAATCCTGTGGAGTTGATGATGGACCAGAACTTATACTGGACCGGGTTCTTTGGGATGTAAAGTTTGAGCGGCTGAGCTTTCAGAGCGTATTCAACACACTGACGCTGCAAAGAGGAAAGGGCTAATGAGTACTGCAGTACCAACAGAGGGTACTACAGTACTAACAGAGCATACTACAGTGCTCCAGATCACAGCTGTTGTACTACTCGCCTGGTTCTTGTCCAGCTCACAGTTCTTGTACTCCTGCTCCCCCTGCTCTCTGAAGGTGATGATGACAAAACCCACAAAGATGTTCATCATGAAGAATGCAATGATGATGATGTAGACGATGAAGAAGATGGAGATCTCCACCCGGTAGTTGTAAATGGGACCGGAGTTCTCTCCATTAGCATCGATAGCTTTATACAGCAGCCTGGAGAGGAAATGCTTACTTTACCACAGTATTTAAACTTCTATTCAACACTTTATTACACCAGATACTTGTTAGAATAGAACAGTGTTTTTATTTATCCCCCATTGGTGGAAATTTACCCACCACAGCAGAATAGACAAGATACAGAAATAAAGAAACAGTAAACAACAGCAAAGACATAATAGAATAAATATTCATTCACTCATTTTATTTTAGCATTGCTGCTACTGTTAGCCAGTGACAGATCTTTTCTACTCATTATCCTTTATTAAACCATATACAAGTACTTGTAGAGAATTTTTACAGGGAACTATTTGTACACAATTTCCTGCTGTCACAGATCAGAGTACTCTGAGTTCTTTTAAGTAAATATTTCAGACTCACGCTGGCCAGCCCTCGAAGGTGGAGACGGTGAAGAGCGCCATCATCCCCATCAGGACATTGTCGAAGTTAAAGTCACTGTTCTGCCAGATCCTCTGTCGGACCATTGGGTGGTTCACGTCCCCGTCTTTGTAGACCACGAAGGTCCCTCTGCACCAACACACAGTACTACTGTCAACCGTACGACTGTACACAGTAGTTCTATTTAAAGTATCACTGTGTATGGTACTACTGTTGACAGCAGTACTTCAGCTACCTGGTTGGAGCATTAAAGACTTACTTGCACTGTTCAGGCGTGTGCTTTGCTTCATCTGTGCATCGATAGAATTTACCCTGAAACACAAAATTAGCAAATAAATAAGAAACAAACAGGAAGTCATGAACCTTTACTTTCACTAAAACCTCATTAAAGCTGCAATCTAACAACTAGTTCCATTTTAAACTGCATCAACAACAAGTCCACAGGTCCACTCAGCTGGTCTTGTTTTTATTATCATATTATTATTTATCATTTAATCAGACAACTGATAAAAACCTTCTGAGCCAGGCTACGATGGGCTGCTAACATTAGCCAATCAGTTATAAACTCTGTAGCATGGCTGCTAATGTTAGCTTTTCACAGTTATAAAGTGTGTAGCATAGCTGCTAATGTTAGTTTACCACAGTTATAAAGTGTGTAGCATAGCTGCTAATGTTAGCTTTTCACAGTTATAAAGTGTGTAGCATAGCTGCTAATGTTAGTTTACCACAGTTATAAAGTGTGTAGCATAGCTGCTAATGTTAGTTTACCACAGTTATAAAGTGTGTAGCATAGCTGCTAATGTTAGTTTACCACAGTTATAAAGTGTGTAGCATAGCTGTCAATGTTAGCTTATCACAGTTAAAGTGTGTAGCATAGCTGCTAATGTTAGCTTATCACAGTTAAAGTGTGTAGCATAGCTGCTAATGTTAGTTTACCACAGTTATAAAGTGTGTAGCATAGCTGCTAATGTTAGCTTTTCACAGTTATAAAGTGTGGAGCATAGCTGCTAATGTTAGTTTACCACAGTTATAAAGTGTGTAGCATAGCTGCTAATGTTAGCTTTTCACAGTTATAAAGTGTGTAGCATAGCTGCTAATGTTAGTTGACCACAGTTATAAAGTGTGTAGCATAGCTGCTAATGTTAGTTTAACACAGTTATAAAGTTTGTAGCATAGCTGTCAATGTTAGCTTATCACAGTTATAAAGTGTGTAGCATAGCTGCTAATGTTAGCTTATCACAGTTAAAGTGTGTAGCATAGCTGCTAATGTTAGCTTATCACAGTTATAAAGTGTGTAGCATCGCTGCTAATGTTAGCTTATCACAGTTATAAAGTGTGTAGCATAGCTGCTAATGTTAGCTTATCACAGTTAAAGTGTGTAGCATAGCTGCTAATGTTAGCTTACCACAGTTATAAAGTGTGTAGCATAGCTGCTAATCTTAGCTTATCACAGTTAAAGTGTGTAGCATAGCTGCTAATGTTAGTTTACCACAGCTATAAAGTGTGTAGCATAGCTGCTAATGTTAGTTTACCACAGTTATAAAGTGTGTAGCATAGCTGCTAATGTTAGTTTACCACAGTTATAAAGTGTGTAGCATAGCTGTCAATGTTAGCTTATCACAGTTAAAGTGTGTAGCATAGCTGCTAATGTTAGCTTATCACAGTTAAAGTGTGTAGCATAGCTGCTAATGTTAGTTTACCACAGTTATAAAGTGTGTAGCATAGCTGTCAATGTTAGCTTATCACAGTTAAAGTGTGTAGCATAGCTGCTAATGTTAGCTCCTGGTAGTTTAAACGTATGTTACGAAGGTTGTATTTTTCTGATTCTTCAGACTCACCTTGAAGAGTTGGACTCCGATGCAGGCGAACATAAACTGCAGCAGCGTCGTGACGATCATGATGTTTCCAATCGTCCTGATGGCCACAAACACACACTGGACCACATGCTGCAAAATACACACACACTAAATACCAAGAAGTGTTTAACAGCAACAGCTGATACCTGTTACCAGGTGATTGATGGTGATGCTGTGCTTCCTGTTGAATGCTGCTCTGTGATTGGCCCTACGGCTCTGAGTCACATTGAATCATATAATTATTGTACATGTTAGACCCAAATTTGATCCAGAACTCTGGAGTTCTCTGACAAGTTAGAAATGAATCCAGAATAACAAATAACCACTAAAACACGTTCTGTTCAGGAATGACAGAAAATAACTGAAATTTAACGTCTCTGTCAATAAATAATAGCAGTGAGCTTGGAGACTTTTTTCTGCTTTTATTTGTAGAAACAGATCACTAGGTGGTCTACAGAAGTCTCCAGGTGACTACCAGGGTTCCTCACCTTCAGCCCTTTAGCTCTGTTGATGGCCCTCAGTGGTCTGAGGACCCGGAGGACTCTGAGGATCTTCACCACAGAGATAGCACTGGAGCTGCAGACAGTGATCAATGATCAGTTACTGTATCAGTCAGTTATCAGTTATTAGTTATCAATGAGGAGCTGCAGCTGCTGTTTACTACCAGCAGAGCGCACACACACAGCTGATCAGCTAAAAGGATCAATACTTACAGTTTGATCAGTTTCTAAATCATCTATCAGTGATTTTTATTGATGATTTCAGTTTATTTTTTAATCATCTACTGGATGTTCTGTCTAAACTGCTTATTGATCATCACTATGTGGTTTATCTGTTTAGCTGAGCAGCAGGATTAGCTATTAGCTGTTAGCCTGGCAGAGGTTCTCCTGTTTTCTTGTTTGTCATATTTATTCTTTAGAAATGTTCCCTCAACCTCTAACTTGTCCACCCTGAACTGTGTTTGTGAGAAGAAAACATGAAATCAAACTGATAAATACTGACTGCTTCTACCTCAATGGTTTCTGAGGCATGGCTGCTCATGTTAGCTGGTGTGTTTCTTTGTATCTAGCATGGCTGCTAACGTTGAGCTCATACTGACTGAAGGAAGAAGGAGACCAGAGAGACGCTGACGACCAGCAGATCCAACAAGTTGAACCAGTTCCTGCAGAAAGAGCCTTGATGGAGGAACGCTCCATGGACCGTCATCTGGCACACACAGGTTAGCATGTTAGCGTCAAACCAAAAGAGTTATTTCATCCTAACTGGTGATTTTTACCTTAAACAGAATCTCCACAGTGAAGATGGAGGTGAATGCATAGTCTGCATAACCCAGAATCTAGACAAACAAACAAACACTGATCAGGATCAATAAATCCCAGACTGGTTTTAGTCCTAAAACCAGAACTTTTAATGTTGAACCTTTGAGTGTCTCAAGTCATTTTTTATTCTTAATGCTTCTCGTTGACACAATGCACTGTTTTTTGGGTCATTTCCTGTTTGTCAGCTGATTAGAGACCAGCGAGCTTTCACACCAGCTGGACTATGCAGGGTTTAGACTCAGGTGTGAAAGCAGGTGAGTATTTCATTTTAGAAACAGGTTTTCATCCACAACAGAGGTGGCTAGTAAAGGGTTAACTTCCTGCACATTGGAAGTGATTTCAGCTGCTGCTAATTGCTAAGTGTAGCATGAAGCCAGCTGCTCATACAGTTTTCTCAGCATCAGACAGTAAACTGGTGATTTTCTCTCCATGTGTTTCCATGAGCTTCCCTATTTAACCCAGTTAGTCACTGACCCACTTCTGCTCTGTAATCTCCTGAAGCCCTGCCCCCAGACTCAAACCACAGAGGTGTGTCATCAGTGACATCATCAGTGACATCATTGCTCAAACTCAGTCAGCTCTGATTGGTTCTCATTTTCTCTAGTCCATCATTAGCTTAGCAACAATGCTAGTTGTTCTGTTCTGTACATTTCATTTAGTGACATCAGCCATGTTTCTCCAGCAGGAAGTCATCACATCATCATCATAAGCTAACAGCATCGCTAACAAACCATATACACTTCGAGAAAGTTGTTGCTGGTTCCAGACTCACGTTGTTCCTGAAGGAGTGTGCTCTGATTGGATCCTCAGCAGCCAATGAGCAGCTGCTGAGGATGATGAAGACAAGAATGAGGTTGGTGAAGATGTGGTGGTGGATCAGAGTGTGACAGGCCACACGGATTCTGCAGAGAGAGAGACACCATGACAACCATCAGCTCAAAAACTACGCTACCCAGAAGCCCTCTGGATGATGGTTCCTGTGCCAGAGGCTGAATGGATCAACAGGAATTAACAGTGTACTGATCGATCGTGACTGATCAGCAGTGACTAATCAATAGTGACAGGTCAATAATGACAGATCAATAGTGACCTATCAGGACTCACGGGTTAGTCTTGCTCAGGCAGAAGAACGCACTGCCTTCTGGGATAGGAAGAACCTTCTCCTTAGGAGGCGCAAGGTCAGCCATCTTTAACTGGACTCCCCCATCTGATATGAGGAGGAGGTGAGGAGGTGATCAGCTGCTGATAAAAATGGTTCAGTCTATAATGTAAGTCTATACTAATATAATAACTAGAAAAGCACTCAGAGAGCACAGACCTCCGCCAAGGCGAAAGCGGTGACGACTTTTAATTTAAAGTTAACCCTGCCGCCAAGGAGGTTATGTTTTCACCGGGGCTTGTTTGGTTGTTGGTTGGTTTGTGGGTTTGCAAAGTAACTCAAAAAGTTATGGACAGTTTTTGACAACATTTTCAGCATTGGCCAGAAGTGGCCTAACTTTAACTGATTAATTTTTGGTGGTGCCGTTGAATTGAAGTTAGGCAAACATACATACATACAAACAAATAAACAAAACAACAACAAAAAAACGGTGAAAACAACCTCCTTGGCGGAGGTAACTAGTAACTAGTCTAACAACTAGTAATTAGTTAAATAACTGGTCTAATAACTAGAAAAGAGTCTAATAACTAGTAACTAGTATAATAATTAGTAATTATTTTGATAAATAATAACTAGTCTAAAAACTAAACTAACTTGTGTAATAATGAGTCCAATGATTAATAATAATGATAATAATGATTCCCGGCCCGGGGCCTTTCTGTGTGGAGTTTACATGTTCTCCTCATGTCTGTGTGGGTTCTCTCTGGTACTCCGGCTTCCTCCCACCATCCAAAAACATGCATGGGGATTAGGTTAACTGGTTAATTTAAATTGACCGTAGGTGTGAATGTGAGTGTGAGTGGTTGTCTGTCTCTATGTGTCCTGTGATGAACTGGACACTTGTCCAGGGTGTACCCTGTCTTTCACCCTAAGACAGCTGGGATAGGCTCCAGCCCCCCTGACCCTATGAGAGGATAAGAGGGAGAGGATGGATGGATGGTCTGATAACTAGTATAATAACTAGCTGGTCTAGTTATTAGTCTAGTAACTAATCTAGTCATTAGTCTAGTAACTAGTATAATAATTAGTAACTAGTCTGATAACTAGTATAATAACTAGCACCTTGTCTAGTAATTAGTCTTGTAACTAATATTAACTAGCAACAGTAGTTTACCAACTAGTATAATGATTAGTAACTGGTCTGAAGCCAGTGTAATAACTGGCAACTAGTCGAATAATTAGTCTAGTAATTAATAATAACTAGCAACTAGTCTCATAACTCATAAGTCAATAGTAGCTAGTATAACTAGTCTGATAAATTTTAACTAGCCCAGTAACCATTTTAGTAACTAATCTAATAACTAAAATTGTTAAGTAACCAGCTATGCAACTTGTATATGTTCTAGTAACTAGTCTAGTAACCATTTTAGTGAATTGTTAATGAACTAGCCTAGTAACTAATCTAGTAACCAGTCTGAAAACTAGTCTAATAACTAGTTGATTAACTAACCCGTAACTAATCTATTAACTGGACTAATAACTAGCCTAGTCTAATAAGTAGTTACTAGCCCAGAAATTAATCTAGTAACTATTAAGTAGTAACTAGTTAACTAACCTGTAACTGATCTATTAATGGACTAATAACTAGCCCAATAACTAGTCTAATAAGTAGTTACTAGTCCAGTAACTAATCTAGTAACTATTCTATTAAGTAGTAACTAGTTAACTAACCTGTAACTGATCTATTTATGGACTAATAACTAGCCCAATAACTAGTCTAATAAGTAGTTACTAGTTCAGTAACTAATCTAGTAACTAGAGTAACAACTAATCTAGTATCTAGCCTAGTAACTAGTCTAACAACTAGTAACTAGCCCAAGTTAGTTACTAGTTACTAGTTAACTGACTAGCCCAGAAACTAATCTAGTAACTAATGTCTAATATCTAGTAACTTTAAGTAACTAGTTTAGTAATTACTAACTAGTTGCATAGCTAGCTATATATAAAAATATATAATTTTTGTGTCTAAAGCAGCTACACCTTTGGAAACACTAAAACAATTTTTCCACAAATATTTCATGATAATATTTGAGGTCATATAAGATTTTAAGGGTGTCTGAAAACCTTTTCCCACCACTGTAACTAGTATGTTCTAGTAACTAGTCTAGTAACTATTTTCTGGTCTATTAACTAAAATAGTCCAGCTGAGGACTGACCGTCATCTCCTTCAGGGATCTCCTCCTCCTCCTCATACTCAGTGTCTTCATCAATGTCCACCTGTTGAGACAAAGTGTCTCAATAAAGACATTAAAGATAACATTAAAGACATGAAAGACATTAAAGAGACATTCACCTTCACTCCGTCTTCGTCTCCTCCTCCTCCAGCCGCCTCCTCTGATTCGCCCGTCTTCTTACTGGACAAATAACAGGAAATTATCAACACTCTGTCCTCCTCCTGTCCTTGTCCACTCAATTTATCATCTCTTCCTCCTTTCCTCCCCTCATCCCTTCATCTCTTTCATCTTTTGATTCCGTCTTCCCCTCATCCCTTCATCACTCACCCTTTCTTCTTGTCTTCTCCGTCTCCTCCTGCCAGGTTGTCCACAGCGATGGCCAAGAAGACATTCAGCAGGATGTCTGACACGTTCAGAACAATTATCTGCTATACTATAATATTAATGTATTCATAATAACAATAATAATAAAACAATATTAAATACCAGGAAGTGTTGTTTAATGTTGGTGATGACATCACAGGAAGGATACAGTTACCACAGATGAACAGGATGACAAAGTAAACGCACACGATCATCCCAGGAAACACAGGACCACCATACGCCATGATGCCGTCATACATGACCACGTTCCAGTCCTCACCAGTCAGGATCTGGAACACAGAACCAGGGGCCGGAACAGGACCAGGATCAGAACCAGGAACAGAACCAGCTCTGAGCCTCAGCAGAACCAGCTCTGAGCCTCAGGTGAGTTACCTGGAAGCAGGTGAGCAGGGCCTGGGGGAAAGCATCGAAGGTGCTGCGTTTAGTCTGCGTCTCGTCGAAGTTGAACTTCCCTCCGAACAGCTGCATGCCAAGCAGAGCGAAGATGATGAGGAAGAGGAAGAGCAGCAGCAGCAGGGAGGCAATGGACTTCATCGAGTTCAGCAGAGACGCCACCAGGTTGGACAGCGCCGTCCAATGGCTGAGCAAGGTGAGAGTGATGTCACAGTGATGTCAGAGTGGTGTCACAATGTCACCTGGCTCAGGTGTGCTCTCACCGTGTCACCTTGAAAATCCTCAGCAGGCGAACGCAGCGCAGCACCGATATGCCGAGCGGCGGCATGATGTCCAGCTCCACCAGGATGGTTTCCATGATGCCTCCACAGACCACGAAGCAGTCGAAGCGGTTAAAGAAGGCCACGAAGTAGTGAGCCAGACCCAGACTGTACATCTTCAGCAGCATCTCCACGGTGAACAGAGACAGCAGCACCTTATTGGCGATATCTGCAGTGGACAGGGTGAACATCAGGTTCTACAGCAGAACACCTGGACACAGCTTCCCCTGCAGGACACCTGGACACAGGTTCTACAGCAGAACACCTGGACACAGCTTCTACTACAGAGCTTCCACTGCAGAACACCAGGACACAGCTTCTACTACAGAGCTTCCACTGCAGAACACCAGGACACAGGTTCCACTGCAGAACACCTGGACACAGGTTCTACTGCAGAACACCTGGACACAGCTTCTACTACACAGCTTCTACAGCAGAACACCTGGACACAGGTTCCACTGCAGAACACCTGGACAAAGGTTCTACTGCAGAGCTTCCACTGCAGAACACCAGGACACAGGTTCCACTGCAGAACACCAGGACACAGCTTCTACTACAGAGCTTCCACTGCAGAACACCTGGACACAGGTTCCACTGCAGAACACCAGGACACAGGTTCTACTGCAGAGCTTCCACTGCAGAACACCAGGACACAGGTTCCACTGCAGAACACCAGGACACAGGTTCTACTGCAGAACACCTGGAAACAGGTTCTACTGCAGAACACCTGGACACAGGTTCTACTACAGAGCTTCAACTGCAGAACACCTGGACACAGGTTCTACAGCAGAACACCTGGACACAGCTTCCCCTGCAGGACACCAGGACACAGGTTCTACTGCAGAACACCTGGACACAGGTTCTACTGCAGAACACCTGGACACAGGTTCTACTACAGAGCTTCCACTGCAGAACACCTGGACACAGGTTCTACTACAGAGCTTCCACTGCAGAACACCAGGACACAGGTTCCACTACAGAGCTTCTACAGCAGAACACCTGGACACAGCTTCTACTACAGAGCTTCTACAGCAGAACACCTGGACACAGCTTCTACAGCAGAACACCTGGACACAGCTTCTACTACAGAGCTTCTGCAGCAGAACACCTGGACACAGCTTCTACAGCAGAACACCTGGACACAGCTTCTACAGCAGAACACCTGGACACAGGTTCCACTACAGAGCTTCTACAGCAGAACACCTGGACACAGCTTCTACTACAGAGCTTCTGCAGCAGAACACCTGGACACAGCTTCTACAGCAGAACACCTGGACACAGCTTCTACTACAGAGCTTCTGCAGCAGAACACCTGGACACAGCTTCTACAGCAGAACACCTGGACACAGCTTCTACTACAGAGCTTCTACAGCAGAACACCTGGACACAGCTTCTACTACAGAGCTTCTACAGCAGAACACCTGGACACAGCTTCTACAGCAGAACACCTGGACACAGCTTCTACAGCAGAACACCTGGACACAGCTTCTACTACAGAGCTTCTACAGCAGAACACCTGGACACAGCTTCTACTACAGAGCTTCTACAGCAGAACACCTGGACACAGCTCCTACAGCAGAACACCTGGACACAGCTTCTACTACAGAGCTTCTACAGCAGAACACCTGGACACACTTCTACAGCAGAACACCTGGACACAGCTTCTACTACAGAGCTTCTGCAGCAGAACACCTGGACACAGCTTCTACTACAGAACATCTGGACACAGCTTCTACAGCAGAACACCTGGACACAGCTTCTACAGCAGAACATCTGGACACAGCTTCTACTACAGAGCTTCTGCAGCAGAACACCTGGACACAGCTTCTACAGCAGAACATCTGGACACAGCTTCTACTACAGAGCTTCTACAGCAGAACACCTGGACACAGCTTCTACTACAGAGCTTCTGCAGCAGAACACCTGGACACAGCTTCTACAGCAGAACATCTGGACACAGCTTCTACAGCAGAACACCTGGACACAGCTTCTACTACAGAGCTTCTACAGCAGAACACCTGGACACAGCTCCTACAGCAGAACACCTGGACACAGCTTCTACAGCAGAACACCTGGACACAGCTTCTACTACAGAGCTTCTACAGCAGAACACCTGGACACAGCTTCTACTACAGAGCTTCTGCAGCAGAACACCCGGACACAGCTTCTACAGCAGAACATCTGGACACAGCTTCTACAGCAGAACACCTGGACACAGCTTCTACAGCAGAACACCTGGACACAGCTTCTACTACAGAGCTTCTACAGCAGAACACCTGGACACAGCTTCTACTACAGAGCTTCTACAGCAGAACACCTGGACACAGCTTCTACTACATAGCTTCTACAGCAGAACACCTGGACACAGCTTCTACTACATAGCTTCTACAGCAGAACACCTGGACACAGCTTCTACTACAGAGCTTCTACAGCAGAACACCTGGACACAGCTTCTACTACAAAGCTTCTACAGCAGAACACCTGGACACAGCTTCTACTACAGAGCTTCCACTGCAGAACACCTGGACACAGCTTCTACTACAGCGCTTCCACTGCAGAACACCTGGACACAGCTTCTACAGCAGAACATCTGGACACAGCTTCTACAGCAGAACACCTGGACACAGCTTCTACTACAGAGCTTCTACAGCAGAACACCTGGACACAGCTTCTACAGCAGAACACCTGGACACAGCTCCTACAGCAGAACACCTGGACACAGCTTCTACTACAGAGCTTCCACTGCAGAACACCTGGACACAGGTTCCACTGCAGAACACCAGGACACAGGTTCTACTGCAGAGCTTCCACTGCAGAACACCAGGACACAGGTTCCACTGCAGAACACCAGGACACAGGTTCTACTGCAGAACACCTGGACACAGGTTCTACTACAGAGCTTCCACTGCAGAACACCTGGACACAGGTTCTACTACAGAGCTTCCACTGCAGAACACCAGGACACAGGTTCCACTGCAGAACACCAGGACACAGGTTCTACTGCAGAACACCTGGACACAGGTTCTACAGCAGAACACCTGGACACAGCTTCCCCTGCAGGACACCAGGACACAGGTTCTACTGCAGAACACCTGGACACAGGTTCTACTGCAGAACACCTGGACACAGGTTCTACTACAGAGCTTCCACTGCAGAACACCTGGACACAGGTTCTACTACAGAGCTTCCACTGCAGAACACCAGGACACAGGTTCCACTACAGAGCTTCTACAGCAGAACACCTGGACACAGCTTCTACTACAGAGCTTCTACAGCAGAACACCTGGACACAGCTTCTACAGCAGAACACCTGGACACAGCTTCTACTACAGAGCTTCTACAGCAGAACACCTGGACACAGCTTCTACTACAGAGCTTCTGCAGCAGAACACCTGGACACAGCTTCTACTACAGCGCTTCCACTGCAGAACACCTGGACACAGCTTCTACAGCAGAACACCTGGACACAGCTTCTACTACAGAGCTTCTACAGCAGAACACCTGGACACAGCTTCTACTACAGAGCTTCTACAGCAGAACACCTGGACACAGCTCCTACAGCAGAACACCTGGACACAGCTTCTACTACAGAGCTTCTACAGCAGAACACCTGGACACACTTCTACAGCAGAACACCTGGACACAGCTTCTACTACAGAGCTTCTGCAGCAGAACACCTGGACACAGCTTCTACAGCAGAACATCTGGACACAGCTTCTACAGCAGAACACCTGGACACAGCTTCTACTACAGAGCTTCTGCAGCAGAACACCTGGACACAGCTTCTACAGCAGAACATCTGGACACAGCTTCTACAGCAGAACACCTGGACACAGCTTCTACTACAGAGCTTCTACAGCAGAACACCTGGACACAGCTCCTACAGCAGAACACCTGGACACAGCTTCTACTACAGAGCTTCTACAGCAGAACACCTGGACACAGCTTCTACTACAGAGCTTCTGCAGCAGAACACCTGGACACAGCTTCTACAGCAGAACATCTGGACACAGCTTCTACAGCAGAACACCTGGACACAGCTTCTACTACAGAGCTTCTACAGCAGAACACCTGGACACAGCTCCTACAGCAGAACACCTGGACACAGCTTCTACTACAGAGCTTCTACAGCAGAACACCTGGACACAGCTTCTACTACAGAGCTTCTGCAGCAGAACACCTGGACACAGCTTCTACTGCAGAACATCTGGACACAGCTTCTACAGCAGAACACCTGGACACAGCTTCTACAGCAGAACACCTGGACACAGCTTCTACTACAGAGCTTCTACAGCAGAACACCTGGACACAGCTTCTACTACAGAGCTTCTACAGCAGAACACCTGGACACAGCTTCTACAGCAGAACACCTGGACACAGCTTCTACTACAGAGCTTCCACTGCAGAACACCTGGACACAGCTTCTACTACAGCGCTTCCACTGCAGAACACCTGGACACAGCTTCTACAGCAGAACATCTGGACACAGCTTCTACAGCAGAACACCTGGACACAGCTTCTACTACAGAGCTTCTACAGCAGAACACCTGGACACAGCTCCTACAGCAGAACACCTGGACACAGCTTCTACTACAGAGCTTCCACTGCAGAACACCTGGACACAGGTTCCACTGCAGAACACCAGGACACAGGTTCTACTGCAAAGCTTCCACTGCAGAACACCAGGACACAGGTTCCACTGCAGAACACCAGGACACAGGTTCTACTGCAGAACACCTGGACACAGGTTCTACTGCAGAACACCTGGACACAGGTTCTACTACAGAGCTTCCACTGCAGAACACCTGGACACAGGTTCTACTACAGAGCTTCCACTGCAGAACACCAGGACACAGGTTCCACTGCAGAACACCAGGACACAGGTTCTACTGCAGAACACCTGGACACAGGTTCTACAGCAGAACACCTGGACACAGCTTCCCCTGCAGGACACCAGGACACAGGTTCTACTGCAGAACACCTGGACACAGGTTCTACTGCAGAACACCTGGACACAGGTTCTACTACAGAGCTTCCACTGCAGAACACCTGGACACAGGTTCTACTACAGAGCTTCCACTGCAGAACACCAGGACACAGGTTCCACTACAGAGCTTCTACAGCAGAACACCTGGACACAGCTTCTACAGCAGAACAACTGGACACAGCTTCTACTACAGAGCTTCTACAGCAGAACACCTGGACACAGCTTCTACTACAGAGCTTCTGCAGCAGAACACCTGGACACAGCTTCTACAGCAGAACACCTGGACACAGCTTCTACTACAGCGCTTCCACTGCAGAACACCTGGACACAGCTTCTACAGCAGAACACCTGGACACAGCTTCTACTACAGAGCTTCTACAGCAGAACACCTGGACACAGCTTCTACTACAGAGCTTCTACAGCAGAACACCTGGACACAGCTTCTACTACAGAGCTTCTGCAGCAGAACACCTGGACACAGCTTCTACAGCAGAACACCTGGACACAGCTTCTACTACAGCGCTTCTACAGCAGAACACCTGGACACAGCTTCTACTACAGCGCTTCCACTGCAGAACACCTGGACACAGCTTCTACAGCAGAACACCTGGACACAGCTTCTACTACAGAGCTTCCACTGCAGAACACCTGGACACAGCTTCTACAGCAGAACACCTGGACACAGCTTCTACTACAGCGCTTCCACTGCAGAACACCTGGACACAGCTTCTACAGCAGAACACCTGGACACAGCTTCTACTACAGAGCTTCTACAGCAGAACACCTGGACACAGCTTCTACTACAAAGCTTCTACAGCAGAACACCTGGACACAGCTCCTACAGCAGAACACCTGGACACAGCTTCTACTACAGAGCTTCTGCAGCAGAACACCTGGACACAGCTTCTACTACAGAGCTTCTGCAGCAGAACACCTGGACACAGCTTCTACAGCAGAACATCTGGACACAGCTTCTACAGCAGAACACCTGGACACAGCTTCTACTACAGAGCTTCTGCAGCAGAACACCTGGACACAGCTTCTACAGCAGAACATCTGGACACAGCTTCTACAGCAGAACACCTGGACACAGCTTCTACTACAGAGCTTCTACAGCAGAACACCTGGACACAGCTCCTACAGCAGAACACCTGGACACAGCTTCTACTACAGAGCTTCTACAGCAGAACACCTGGACACAGCTTCTACTACAGAGCTTCTGCAGCAGAACACCTGGACACAGCTTCTACAGCAGAACATCTGGACACAGCTTCTACAGCAGAACACCTGGACACAGCTTCTACAGCAGAACACCTGGACACAGCTTCTACTACAGAGCTTCTACAGCAGAACACCTGGACACAGCTTCTACTACAGAGCTTCTACAGCAGAACACCTGGACACAGCTTCTACTACAGAGCTTCCACTGCAGAACACCTGGACACAGCTTCTACAGCAGAACACCTGGACACAGCTTCTACAGCAGAACACCTGGACACAGCTTCTACTACAGAGCTTCTACAGCAGAACACCTGGACACAGCTCCTACAGCAGAACACCTGGACACAGCTTCTACTACAGAGCTTCTACAGCAGAACACCTGGACACAGCTTCTACTACAGAGCTTCTACAGCAGAACACCTGGACACAGCTTCTACTACAGAGCTTCTGCAGCAGAACACCTGGACACAGCTTCTACAGCAGAACATCTGGACACAGCTTCTACTACAGAGCTTCTACAGCAGAACACCTGGACACAGCTTCTACAGCAGAACACCTGGACACAGCTTCTACTACAGAGCTTCTACAGCAGAACACCTGGACACAGCTTCTACAGCAGAACATCTGGACACAGCTTCTACAGCAGAACACCTGGACACAGCTTCTACAGCAGAACACCTGGACACAGCTTCTACTACAGAGCTTCTCCAGCAGAACACCTGGACACAGCTTCTACTACAGAGCTTCTACAGCAGAACACCTGGACACAGCTTCTACAGCAGAACACCTGGACACAGCTTCTACTACAGAGCTTCCACTGCAGAACACCTGGACACAGCTTCTACTACAGAGCTTCCACTGCAGAACACCTGGACACAGCTTCTACAGCAGAACACCTGGACACAGCTTCTACAGCAGAACACCTGGACACAGCTTCTACTACAGCGCTTCCACTGCAGAACACCTGGACACAGCTTCTACAGCAGAACACCTGGACACAGCTTCTACAGCAGAACACCTGGACACAGCTTCTACTACAGAGCTTCTACAGCAGAACACCTGGACACAGCTTCTACAGCAGAACACCTGGACACAGCTTCTACTACAGAGCTTCTGCAGCAGAACACCTGGACACAGCTTCTACAGCAGAACACCTGGACACAGCTTCTACAGCAGAACACCTGGACACAGCTTCTACTACAGAGCTTCTGCAGCAGAACACCTGGACACAGCTTCTACAGCAGAACACCTGGACACAGCTTCTACAGCAGAACACCTGGACACAGCTTCTACTACAGAGCTTCTGCAGCAGAACACCTGGACACAGCTTCTACAGCAGAACACCTGGACACAGCTTCTACAGCAGAACACCTGGACACAGCTTCTACTACAGCGCTTCCACTGCAGAACACCTGGACACAGCTTCTACAGCAGAACACCTGGACACAGCTTCTACTACAGCGCTTCCACTGCAGAACACCTGGACACAGCTTCTACAGCAGAACACCTGGACACAGCTTCTACTACAGAGCTTCTACAGCAGAACACCTGGGCACAGCTCCTACAGCAGAACACCTGGACACAGCTTCTACTACAGAGCTTCTACAGCAGAACACCTGGACACACTTCTACAGCAGAACACCTGGACACACTTCTACAGCAGAACACCTGGACACAGCTTCTACTACAGAGCTTCTGCAGCAGAACACCTGGACACAGCTTCTACAGCAGAACATCTGGACACAGCTTCTACAGCAGAACACCTGGACACAGCTTCTACTACAGAGCTTCTACAGCAGAACACCTGGACACAGCTTCTACTACAGAGCTTCTACAGCAGAACACCTGGACACACTTCTACAGCAGAACACCTGGACACAGCTTCTACTACAGAGCTTCTGCAGCAGAACACCTGGACACAGCTTCTACAGCAGAACATCTGGACACAGCTTCTACAGCAGAACACCTGGACACAGCTTCTACAGCAGAACACCTGGACACAGCTTGTACTACAGAGCTTCTACAGCAGAACACCTGGACACAGCTTCTACAGCAGAACACCTGGACACAGCTTCTACTACAGCGCTTCCACTGCAGAACACCTGGACACAGCTTCTACAGCAGAACACCTGGACACAGCTTCTACTACAGCGCTTCCACTGCAGAACACCTGGACACAGCTTCTACTACAGAGCTTCTACAGCAGAACACCTGGACACAGCTTCTACAGCAGAACACCTGGACACAGCTTCTACTACAGAGCTTCTACAGCAGAACACCTGGACACAGCTTCTACAGCAGAACACCTGGACACAGCTTCTACTACAGAGCTTCTACAGCAGAACACCTGGACACAGCTTCTACTACAGAGCTTCTGCAGCAGAACACCTGGACACAGCTTCTACTACAGAGCTTCTACAGCAGAACACCTGGACGCAGCTTCTACTACAAAGCTTCTACAGCAGAACACCTGGACACAGCTTCTACTACAAAGCTTCTACAGCAGAACACCTGGACACAGCTTCTACTACAGAGCTTCTACAGCAGAACACCTGGACACAGCTTCTACTACAAAGCTTCTACAGCAGAACACCTGGACACAGCTTCTACTACATAGCTTCTACAGCAGAACACCTGGACACAGCTTCTACTACAGAGCTTGTACAGCAGAACACCTGGACACAGCTTCTACTACAGAGCTTCTACAGCAGAACACCTGGACACAGCTTCTACTACACAGCTTCTACAGCAGAACACCTGGACACAGCTTCTACTACAGAGCTTGTACAGCAGAACACCTGGACACAGCTTCTACTACAGAGCTTCTACAGCAGAACACCTGGACACAGCTTCTACTACACAGCTTCTACAGCAGAACACCTGGACACAGCTTCTACTACAGAACACCTGGACACAGCTTCTACTACAGAACACCTGGACACAGCTTCTACTACAGAACACCTGGACACAGCTTCTACTACAGAACACCTGGACACAGCTTCTACAGCAGAACACCTGGACACAGCTTCTACTACAGAACACCTGGACACAGCTTCTACTACAGAGCTTCTACAGCAGAACACCTGGATACAGTACTTTTAGTACTGAAAGTATTTTGATGCTGATACTTGTCCGTACTTGTACTGACTTTTACTTGCAGCTAATATTGTTGTACTGCAGTACTACTACAGCAGTAATGCTGACATCATCACCTTGGGCCTCTGTCAGCCAATCAGGTTGGTTGTAGTGCTCTGAGGCGCTGAGGGCTGTGTTCAGGAAGACAAGCAGCAGAACCAGCCAATAGAACGTCACCGACTTCACTGCAGTACGACACGTGCGACGACAGGAGCGATTCCATCGACGAAAAACTCGGCTGAGATAGAGAGACAGAGAGAGAGAGAGAGAGATCAGCTGACTGGCAGCCTTCTGAAAATCTGAATGTTGACGGTCAGTGAACTCACCAGCAGCTGATCTTCATCATCCTGGAGCTGAAAAGAGATTGGAGTCAGTTCAGGAGGTTCTGGAGGATCAGGAGGTCCTGGAGGGTTCAGGAGGTTCAGGATAGTTCAGGAGGGTCAGGAGGTCCTGGAGGGTTCAGGAGGTTCAGGACAGTTCAGGAGGGTCAGGAGGTCCTGGAGGATTCAGGAGGTTCAGGAGGTTCTGGAGGGTTCAGGAGGTTCAGGAGGTTCAGGACAGTTCAGGAGGGTCAGGAGGTCCTGGAGGATTCAGGAGGTTCAGGAGGTTCTGGAGGGTTCAGGAGGTTCAGGAGGTTCTGGGGAGTCACAAGGGTCACAAGGGTTCAGGAGATTCAGGAGGTTTAGGAGGTTTCAGGAGGTTCAGGATGGTTCAGGATGGTTCAGGAGGTTCAGGAGGTACCAGCAGGCCTGGCAGCAGTTTGTGTGTTCCTCATCAATGTTCTCTGTGTTTTCAGAGGCTGTTTCACTGGCAGGAAGACTGGCTGAGAGAAAGAGAGAGAGAGAGGTAGAGAGACATTCTACTACATAAACAGTATATACTGATACTATATGTTTATGTATATATACACATACATATATATACATACATACACACATATATATATATACACACACAGTAAACAGTCCACAGTAGTGATAATACAGAGGCAGGTTCACCATGTGTTTCATTGGAGTGACTGAACCATCCGAACTTTCCTCTCTTCTTATCTGACAGATCTCCTAGACATGGACCTGAGGGACAATAAGACATGAATGAGTGAGTGAGTGAATGAATGAATGTATGAACAGCAGCAGTGTCTCACGGGTGTTCCCATCCTCGTCCAGCTCGTCCATGTCCTCAGCCTGGGTGATCCAGTCCATGTAGCCACACAGGTCCTCCTCCATCTGCTGCTTCTCCCTCAACTTCTGGAAGTCTCCTCTGGCCTTCGCCTTCTCCCTCTCCTTACTGAACTCCCTGCAACGCCCACACAACATTCAGATGGCGCTCGGACACACCTGCAGAAGCCTGACACCTGTCTGTAGACAACGAACCCGCTGAGGACGCCCAGGACCAGGTTGAGGACGAAGAAGGAGCCGAAGATCACCAGACTGACAAAGTAGACCCAGGGCAGCTCAAAACCAATTGCGTCGTTCATCTGCAGAGAGGCAGCACCGTCACAATAGGAAGTGCCTGAATGTCTACTAGGACAAGAAGAGGAAGTGTTTTACCCAGTAGAGCACGTCGGTCCAGCCCTCCATGGTGATGCACTGGAACACCGTCAGCATGGCGAAGAAGAAGTTGTCGAAGTTGGTGATTCCTCCGTTGGGCCCGTCCCATCTGCCCCGGCACTCCGAACCGTTAACAGAGCACTGCCGGCCGTGACCGGCGAATGCACACGGTACCGGGTCGTCCTCCACGTAGTTATCTGGAGGCAGTGAACACCAGAGTACTACCACTGACTGCATTAATCTGATAGCTTCATATTCATGTTGTTAATAACAAAGATAATCCACTGATAACAGCTGATGTGTTGTAGATTAAACTAGAATATAGAGTCCAGCTGTACTGCTGCTGCACTGGAGCCATGAAACACTCAAAACGCCCAAAATACTAGTAAAATGTGAAAAGTAAATATTACTAACCTATCCCAAAATACTAGTGAAATGTGAAAAGTAAATATTACTAACCTATCCCAAAATACTAGTGAAATGTGAAAAGTAAATATTACTAACCTATCCCAAAATACTAGTGAAATGTGAAAAGTAAATATTACTAACCTATCCCAAAATACTAGTGAAATGTGAAAAGTAAATATTACTAACCTATCCCAAAATACTAGTGAAATGTGAAAAGTAAATATTACTAACCTATCCCAAAATACTAGTGAAATGTGAAAAGTAAATATTACTAACCTATCCCAAAATACTAGTGAAATGTGAAAAGTAAATATTACTAACCTATCCCAAAATACTAGTGAAATGTGAAAAGTAAATATTAGTTATTTGTGGTAGTACCGCTGGCTGTGTAGTAGCAGGTGCGGTATCAGTAGTAGTAGTAGTAGTAGTAGTAGTAGTACCGCTGGCTGTGTAGTAGCAGGTGCGGTATCAGTAGTAGTAGTAGTAGTAGTAGTAGTGGTAGCTGGCTGTGTGGTAGCAGGTCTTGATTATCAGTAGTAGTACTAGTAGTAGTAGTAGTAGTACCAGCTGGCTGTGTGGTAGCAGGTCGGTATCAGTAGTAGTACTAGTAGTAGTAGTAGTAGTAGTACCGCTGGCTGTGTGGTAGCAGGTCTTGATTATCAGTAGTAGTACTAGTAGTAGTAGTAGTAGTAGTACCGCTGGCTGTGTAGTAGCAGGTGCGGTATCAGTAGTAGTACTAGTAGTAGTAGTAGTAGTAGTACCGCTGGCTGTGTAGTAGCAGGTGCGGTATCAGTAGTAGTACTAGTAGTAGTCGTAGTAGTAGTACCGCTGGCTGTGTAGTAGCAGGTGCGGTATCAGTAGTAGTAGTAGTAGTAGTAATAGTAGTACCGCTGGCTGTGTAGTAGCAGGTGCGGTATCAGTAGTAGTACTAGTAGTAGTAGTAGTAGTAGTACCGCTGGCTGTGTAGTAGCAGGTGCGGTATCAGTAGTAGTACTAGTAGTAGTAGTAGTAGTAGTACCGCTGGCTGTGTAGTAGCAGGTGCGGTATCAGTAGTAGTACTAGTAGTAGTAGTAGTAGTACCGCTGGCTGTGTAGTAGCAGGTGCGGTATCAGTAGTAGTACTAGTAGTAGTCGTAGTAGTAGTACCGCTGGCTGTGTAGTAGCAGGTGCGGTATCAGTAGTAGTACTAGTAGTAGTAATAGTAGTACCGCTGGCTGTGTAGTAGCAGGTGCGGTATCAGTAGTAGTAGTAGTAGTAGTAATAGTAGTACCGCTGGCTGTGTAGTAGCAGGTGCGGTATCAGTAGTAGTAGTAGTAGTAGTAATAGTAGTACCGCTGGCTGTGTGGTAGCAGGTCTTGCGGTATCAGTAGTAGTAGTAGTAGTAGTAGTAGTAGTACCGCTGGCTGTGTGGTAGCAGGTCGCGGTATCAGTAGTAGTACTAGTAGTAGTAGTAGTAGTACCGCTGGCTGTGTAGTAGCAGGTCGCGGTATCAGTAGTAGTACTAGTAGTAGTCGTGAGTAGTAGTACCGCTGGCTGTGTGGTAGCGGGTGCGGTATCAGTAGTAGTACTAGTAGTAGTAATAGTAGTACCGCTGGCTGTGTGGTAGCAGGTGCGGTATCAGTAGTAGTAGTAGTAGTAGTATTAGTAGTACCGCTGGCTGTGTGTAGGAGCAGGTGCGGTATCAGTAGTAGTAGTAGTAGTAGTAATAGTAGTACCGCTGGCTGTGTAGTAGCAGGTGCGGTATCAGTAGTAGTAGTAGTAGTAGTAATAGTAGTACCGCTGGCTGTGTAGTAGCAGGTGCGGTATCAGTAGTAGTACTAGTACTAGTAGTAGTAGTACCGCTGGCTGTGTAGTAGCAGGTGCGGTATCAGTAGTAGTACTAGTAGTAGTCGTAGTAGTAGTACCGCTGGCTGTGTAGTAGCAGGTGCGGTATCAGTAGTAGTACTAGTAGTAGTAGTAGTAGTAGTACCGCTGGCTGTGTAGTAGCAGGTGCGGTATCAGTAGTAGTACTAGTACTAGTAGTAGTAGTACCGCTGGCTGTGTAGTAGCAGGTGCGGTATCAGTAGTAGTACTAGTAGTAGTAGTAGTAGTAGTAATACCGCTGGCTGTGTAGTAGCAGGTGCGGTATCAGTAGTAGTACTAGTAGTAGTAGTAGTAGTACCGCTGGCTGTGTAGTAGCAGGGCGGTATCAGTAGTAGTACTAGTAGTAGTAGTAGTAGTACCGCTGGCTGTGTAGTAGCAGGTGCGGTATCAGTAGTAGTACTAGTAGTAGTAGTAGTAGTAGTTGTACCGCTGGCTGTGTAGTAGCAGGTGCGGTATCAGTAGTAGTACTAGTAGTAGTAGTAGTTGTACCGCTGGCTGTGTAGTAGCAGGTGCGGTATCAGTAGTAGTACTAGTAGTAGTAGTAGTAGTAGTTGTACCGCTGGCTGTGTAGTAGCAGGTGCGGTATCAGTAGTAGTACTAGTAGTAGTAGTAGTAGTACCGCTGGCTGTGTAGTAGCAGGTGCGGTATCAGTAGTAGTAGTAGTAGTAGTAATAGTTGTACCGCTGGCTGTGTAGTAGCAGGTGCGGTATCAGTAGTAGTACTAGTAGTAGTAGTACCGCTGGCTGTGTAGTAGCAGGTGCGGTATCAGTAGTAGTACTAGTAGTCGTAGTAGTAGTAGTAGTACCGCTGGCTGTGTAGTAGCAGGTGCGGTATCAGTAGTAGTACTAGTAGTAGTAGTAGTAGTAGTACCGCTGGCTGTGTAGTAACGGGTCGCGATTATCAGTAGTAGTACTAGTACTAGTAATGGTAAGTACCGCTGGCTGTGTAGTAGCAGGTCGGTTATCAGTAGTAGTACTAATTGTACTGGTAGTAGTAGTACCGCTGGCTGTGTGGTAGCGGGTCTGATTATCGGTAGTGGTACTAGTAGTAGTCGTGGTAGTAGTACCGCTGGCTGTGTGGTAGCGGGTCTTGCGTATCAGTAGTAGTACTAGTAGTAGTCGTGGTAGTGGTACCGCTGGCTGTGTGGTAACGGGTCTTGATTATCAGTAGTAGTAGTAGTAGTAGTAATAGTGGTACCGCTGGCTGTGTAGTAGCAGGTCTGCGGTATCAGTAGTAGTAGTAGTAATGGTAGTACCGCTGGCTGTGTAGTAGCAGGTCTTGATTGTCAGTAGTAATACTAGTAGTAGTAGTAGTAGTGTACCGCTGGCTGTGTAGTGGCAGGTCGCGATATCAGTAGTAGTACTAGTAGTAGTAGTAGTAGTACCGCTGGCTGTGTAGTAGCAGGTGCGGTATCAGTAGTAGTACTAGTAGTAGTCGTAGTAGTAGTACCGCTGGCTGTGTAGTAGCAGGTGCGGTATCAGTAGTAGTACTAGTAGTAGTAATAGTAGTACCGCTGGCTGTGTAGTAGCAGGTGCGGTATCAGTAGTAGTAGTAGTAGTAGTAATAGTAGTACCGCTGGCTGTGTAGTAGCAGGTGCGGTATCAGTAGTAGTAGTAGTAGTAGTAATAGTAGTACCGCTGGCTGTGTAGTAGCAGGTGCGGTATCAGTAGTAGTAGTAGTAGTAGTAGTAGTAGTACCGCTGGCTGTGTAGTAGCAGGTGCGGTATCAGTAGTAGTACTAGTAGTAGTAGTAGTAGTACCGCTGGCTGTGTAGTAGCAGGTGCGGTATCAGTAGTAGTACTAGTAGTAGTCGTAGTAGTAGTACCGCTGGCTGTGTAGTAGCAGGTGCGGTATCAGTAGTAGTAGTACTAGTAGTAGTAATAGTAGTACCGCTGGCTGTGTGGTAGCGGGTGCGGTATCAGTAGTAGTAGTAGTAGTAGTAATAGTAGTACCACTGGCTGTGTGGTAGCAGGTCGCATCAGTAGTAGTAGTAGTAGTAGTAATAGTAGTACCGCTGGCTGTGTGGTAAGCAGGTCGGTATCAGTAGTAGTAGTAGTAGTAGTAATAGTAGTACCGCTGGCTGTGTAGTAGCGGGTGCGGTATCAGTAGTACTGGTACTAGTGTAGTAGTAGTACCGCTGGCTGTGTAGTAGCAGGTGCGGTATCAGTAGTAGTACTAGTAGTAGTCGTAGTAGTAGTACCGCTGGCTGTGTAGTAGCAGGTGCGGTATCAGTAGTAGTACTAGTAGTACTAGTAGTAGTAGTACCGCTGGCTGTGTAGTAGCAGGTGCGGTATCAGTAGTAGTACTAGTAGTAGTAGTAGTAGTAGTAATACCGCTGGCTGTGTAGTAGCAGGTGCGGTATCAGTAGTAGTACTAGTAGTAGTAGTAGTAGTACCGCTGGCTGTGTAGTAGCAGGTGCGGTATCAGTAGTAGTACTAGTAGTCGTAGTAGTATTACTACTACAGCAGGCTGAGTAGTAGCAGGTGCGGTATCAGTAGTAGTACTAGTAGTCGTAGTAGTAGTAGTAGTACCGCTGGCTGTGTAGTAGCAGGTGCGGTATCAGTAGTAGTACTAGTAGTAGTAGTAGTAGTAGTAGTACCGCTGGCTGTGTAGTAGCAGGTGCGGTATCAGTAGTAGTACTAGTAGTAGTAGTAGTAGTAGTACCGCTGGCTGTGTAGTAGCAGGTGCGGTATCAGTAGTAGTACTAGTAGTAGTAGTAGTAGTACCGCTGGCTGTGTAGTAGCAGGTGCGGTATCAGTAGTAGTAGTAGTAGTAGTAGTAGTTGTACCGCTGGCTGTGTAGTAGCAGGTGCGGTATCAGTAGTAGTACTAGTAGTAGTAGTACCGCTGGCTGTGTAGTAGCAGGTGCGGTATCAGTAGTAGTACTAGTAGTCGTAGTAGTAGTAGTAGCAACCGCTACTGTGTAGTAGCAGGTGCGGCATCAGTAGTAGCACTAGTAGTAGTAGTAGTAGTAGTACCGCTGGCTGTGTGGTAGCAGGTCGCGGTATCAGTAGTAGTAGTAGTAGTAGTAGTAGTAGTGCAACCGCTGGCTGTGTAGTAGCAGGTGCGGTATCAGTAGTAGTACTAGTAGTAGTAGTGAGTACCGCTGGCTGTGTAGTAGCAGGTGCGGTATCAGTAGTAGTACTAGTAGTCGTAGTAGTAGTACTAGTACCGCTGGCTGTGTGGTAGCAGGTGCGGTATCAGTAGTAGTACTAGTAGTAGTAGTAGTAGTAGTACCGCTGGCTGTGTAGTAGCAGGTGCGGTATCAGTAGTAGTACTAGTAGTAGTAGTAGTAGTATCGCTGGCTGTGTAGTAGCAGGTGCGGTATCAGTAGTAGTAGTACTAGTAGTAGTAGTAGTAGTACCGCTGGCTGTGTAGTAGCAGGTGCGGTATCAGTAGTAGTACTAGTAGTAGTAGTAGTAGTACCGCTGGCTGTGTAGTAGCAGGTGCGGTATCAGTAGTAGTACTAGTAGTAGTAGTAGTAGTAGTAGTAGTACCGCTGGCTGTGTAGTAGCAGGTGCGGTATCAGTAGTAGTACTAGTAGTAGTAGTAGTACCGCTGGCTGTGTAGTAGCAGGTGCGGTATCAGTAGTAGTAGTAGTAGTAGTAGTAGTACCGCTGGCTGTGTAGTAGCAGGTGCGGTATCAGTAGTAGTACTAGTAGTAGTAGTAGTACCGCTGGCTGTGTAGTAGCAGGTGCGGTATCAGTAGTAGTACTAGTAGTAGTAGTAGTAGTACCGCTGGCTGTGTAGTAGCAGGTGCGGTATCAGTAGTAGTACTAGTAGTAGTAGTAGTAGTAGTAGTAGTACCGCTGGCTGTGTAGTAGCAGGTGCGGTATCAGTAGTAGTACTAGTAGTAGTAGTAGTAGTACCGCTGGCTGTGTAGTAGCAGGTGCGGTATCAGTAGTAGTACTAGTAGTAGTAGTAGTAGTAGTAGTAGTACCGCTGGCTGTGTAGTAGCAGGTGCGGTGCATGCGGCCGATGAAGAGCTCCAGACCGATGATGGCGTAGATGATGATGACGAAGAGTACCAGCAGAGCGATGTGCAGCAGAGGAACCATGGCCTTCATGATGGAGTTCAGCACGATCTGCAGACCTGACACATAGTATTAGTAGTACCAGTAGTACCAGTACCAGTACCAGTACTAGTAGTAGTAAAAGGGGACTCACTGGGGACCCCAGAAACTAGTCTGAGGGGCCTCAGGACCCTGAAGGCTCTCAGGGCTTTGACATCCAGACCTCCAGGCTTCCCCGGGACGTGATGAGTTGTTGCCACCTCACCTGATTTATGAGTCATCGTTTCCAAGACAACGCTGAACAACCTGTTGGAGGAGGAGAGGAGCAATGAAGAACCAGGACTTAGAAGACCAGGACTTAGAGGACCAGGACTGAGGCTCTGTTAGCAGCACAGGTGGATGGCTGGTGACAACATTTAGCATTAGAATTAGCGTTAGCATCACTGGCTCAGCAGACTTATTATTACCATCTCTGATTGTACATGAAGTGGAGCAGAGAGACTTTAGGCACTGTAACCATGACAACAGGCCACATTATCACCACCACCACCACCACCATCATCGCACCGAGGTCGATGTTTCAAGTCACATCGCCGTCCGGCAGCGAGGACCAGCAGGACTCACTGTGACCTCAGCAGTTGACTCGTTATGTTAGAGCTTGTTTAATTAGCTGACAATGGAACTTCCTTCAGATGTTTCACAATAAAAGCCTCCTGGGATCAGGACTCCGTAGCACACTGAGTTCAGTTCCAGTGATCATTCTGATTTAATGCTGCAAGTCTTTAGGACTAGAGATAACCTGGACCATAGAGAACTTGGACTATGGAGAACATGAACTACAGTGAATCTGGAGTACGGAGAACCTGGACTACAGAGAACATGGACTATAGGAAACCTGAATTATGGAGAACCTGGACTACGGAGAACCTGGACTGTAGAAAACCTGAATTATAGAGAACCTGGACTACGGAGAACCTGGACTGTAGAAAACCTGAATTATAGAGAACCTGGACTACAGAGAACATGGACTGTAGAAAAAAACTGAACTATAGAGAACCTGGACGACGAAGTACCTGCTGGTTTCTAAAGGACCAGCATCTCAACAGAGAACTAGAACCAACCCATCCAACCAAAGAACCGGTCCAGCAGTTCTTGTGTTCTCACCCAACAATGACGATGACAAAGTCCAGCAGGTTCCAGCCGTTGCGGATGTAGGAGCTGGGGTGCATCACCAGACCATAGGCCAGAATCTTCAGGAAGGTCTCCACGGTGAAGATGATCAGGAAGACGTACTCCACTTGTTCCTGGAACATAAAAAAAACAATCCAACTTAATAAACCCAGACCAGCAGAACCAGTCCTGGTCCTGGATCTGGCTCTGGGTTTTTTGCAATGCCTTGTTTTGATTTGGCTCTGCACAAGCTTTGCTGGGTGAAGAACCAAAAATGCTGTGACGTACTGACGTTTTGCAGTGATGTCATGACGTGGCTCTGACTGGACTCAGTGCTAAGGAGGAACACCAACGAACCAACTAAACACTGAAGAGCACTGAACCAGCAGCAGGTTCCTCTGGGTGGAAAAGGGCTATCTGAGGCCTCCAGGTGAAGACAGGGTTTAACATCTGGTCTAACATCTGGAGAGCTCAGCCTGGGGCTCCATGTCTTCATTATGCGTGTTTTCATTCATTCATATATATATGTGTGTGGAAAGGGAAGAAAGACATATACAGATAATTCTTATTGTTATTATATAAAATATTGAAATTATCTATTATTATATATTCATTACTATTCTAACATAAATCAGTGTTATTTTGATGTACGTCATGTGTTTTTCACAGTGAACCTTCAATCTCTGACAAGATGTTCGATGCCGGACGTTTGTGAGGTTTTACACAATAAAACTGTGTGAGGAGGATTACTAATCTGTCATCACCCCCCCCCCACACACACACACACACACACAGAGGTCTATATTTGTGAGGACTCCCATTGCCATTAATGTCTCCCTTCATCCAACATCAACCATCATCTCTGAACCTCGAACAGAGACCCGGACCAGGAGATCTGGACCAGGACCTCAAAGACACTGTAAACCCAGCAGACCCTGGTCTCTATTTATCACACTAATCTACTCTGTTCTAATATATTCTACTCTATTATGTTGTTTCTACAGTTTGACCACATCATTAATGGAAACTGAAACAAATGTGAACATTGAACACCGTCCACCTTGACCTTCCTCTATATCCAAAACAATAGTAATACTGTTTATATATATATATATATATATATATATATATATATATATATATATATATATATATAGTAAACTATTATATGATATCCAATCATGATTAAAAACAGCTGCAGCATCACAGTGATGAACACATGAATGAGATTATATTCTACATATTATTACACTTTTATTTCCCTTTAACTAACCAAGTATCTTGTAAAAGATGTGAGTACTTTCTCCATCTCTAGTTGTCATCTTTCATGTGATCATGTGACAATGAAAAGTACAACGAACAACCCACACACACACAGACACACACACACACTCGTCTCTCTAACATGAAATGACTTTATGAACAGTCAGAGTGCAGCTGAAGGTCGAGAAACATTCAGACAGAGAGAGCGAGAGAGATAAGTTTCTGTTAGCATGTTTATGGTGATTCTCATTATGTGTTAGCTTCAAGCTAGCTGGACTTGAGGTACAACACCTTCCTGTTCTTCAGACACTAGTTAGCGTAGCTTAGCATAAATACCACTACAGTCCTGAAGAACATTATTCTACCACTACTACTACTGTACTACCACTACTACTACTACTACTACTGTACTACCACTACTACTACTGTACTACCACCACTACTACTACTACTGTACTAACACTACTACTACTGTACTACCACCACTACTACTACTACTGTACTACCACCACTACTACTACTACTACTGTACTACCACTACTACTACTGTACTACCACCACTACTACTGTACTACCACCACTACTACTACTACTGTACTACCACTACCACTGCTACTACTACTACTGTACTACCACTACTACTACTGTACTACCACTACTACTACTGTACTACCACTGCTACTACTACTACTACTGTACTACCACTACTACTACTACTACTGTACTACCACCACTACTACTGTACTACCACTGCTACTACTACTACTGTACTACCACTACTACTACTGTACTACCACCACTACTACTACTGTACTACCACCACTATTACTACTACTACTGTACTACCACCACTACTACTGTACTACCACCACTACTACTGTACTACCACCACTACTACTACTACTGTACTAACACTACTACTACTGTACTACCACCACTACTACTGTACTACCACCACTACTACTACTACTGTACTAACACTACTACTACTGTACTACCACCACTACTACTGTACTACCACCACTACTACTACTACTGTACTACCACCACTACTACTACTACTACTGTACTACCACTACTACTACTGTACTACCACCACTACTACTGTACTACCACCACTACTACTACTACTGTACTAACACCACTACTCACTGTACCACCACCACTACTACTGTACCACCACCACCACCATTACTACTACTGTAATTAACACCACTACCACTGTACCACCACCACTACCACTGTACTCACCACCACTACTACTACCACTGTACCACCACCACTACCACTGTACTACCACCACCACTACTACTACCACTGTACTAACACCACTACCACTGTACTCACCACCACTACTCACTGTACCACCACCACTACTACTACCACTGTACCACCACCACTACTACTACTCACCACTGTACTCACCACCACTACCACTGTACCACCACCACTACCACTGTACTACCACCACCACTACTACCACCACTGTACCACCACCACTACCACTGCAACCAACACCACTACTACTACCACTGTACCACCACCACTACCACTGTACCACCACCACCACCACCACTACTACCACTGTACCACCACCACTACTACTGTACCACCACCCATTACTACTACTACCACTGTACTCACCACCACTACTACTACAACTGTACTAACACCACTAGCACTGTACCACCACCACACTACTACTACCACTGCACCACCACCACCACTACTACCACTGTACTAACACCACTACCACTGTACCACCACCACCACTACTACCACTGTACCACCACCACTACTACTACAACTGTACTAACACTACTACCACCACTGTACCACCACCACCACTACTACTACTGCACCACCACCACCACTACTACTCACTGTACTAACACCACTACTCACTGTACCACCACCACTACTACTACTACCACTGTACTCACCACCACTACTACTACCACTGTACTAACACCACTAACACTGTACCACCACCACTACTACTACCACTGTACCACCACCACCACTACTACTACCACTGTACCACCACCACTACTACGACTACCACTGTACTCACCACCACCACTACCACCACTGCACCACCACCACTACCACGACCACCACTGTACCACCACCACCACCACTACTACCACTGTACCAACACCACTACCACTGTACCACCACCACCACTACTACCACCACCACTGTACCACCACCACTACTACTGCACTGTACCACCACCACTGCTACCACCACTGCACTAACACCACTACCACTGTACCACCACCACCACTACTACTACCACTGTACCACCACCACTACTACTACCACTGCACTAACACCACTACCACCATACTCACCACCACCACTACTACCACTGTACCACCACCACCACCACTACCACTCACTGTACCACCACCACTACTACTGTACCACCACCACACCACCACCACTACTACCACTGTACCACCACCACCACTACCACTACCACTGTACCACCACCACCACTACCACTACCACTGTACCACCACCACCACCACCACTGTACCACCACCACTACTACTACTACCACTGTACCACCACCACTACTACCACTGTACCACCACCACCACTACTACCACTACCACTGTACTAACACCACTACTACCACTGTACCACCACCACCACTCACTACTACCACTGTACCACCACCACCACCACTGTACCACCACCACCACTACTACACTACCACTGTACCACCACCACCACCACCACTACTACCACTGTACCACTGTACACCACCACCACTACCACTGTACCACCACCACTACTACTACCACCACTACCACTGTACTACCACCACTACCACTGTACCACCAACCACTGCCACTACCACTGCACCAACACCACTACCACTGTACCACCACCACCACCACTACCACTGCACCACCACCACTACTACTACACCACTGTACCACCACCACTACCACTGTACCACCAACCACACCACCACTACCACCACTACCACCACTGCACCACTCACCACCACCACCACTACTACCACTGCACCACCACCACCACCACTACCACCACCACCACCACCACCACCACTGTACCACCACCACCACTACCACTGTACCACCACCACCACCACCACTACCACTGTACCACCACCACCACTACCACTGCACCACCACCACCACCACTACTACCACTACCACTGCACCACCACCACCACTACTGCACCACCACCACCACTACCACTACCACTGCACCAACACTACTACCACTGTGTACTACCACCCACCACCACTACTACTACCACTGTACTCACCACCACTACTACCACTGTACCACCACCACTACCACTGCACCACCACCACCACTACTACTCACTGTACCACCACCACTACTACTGTACCACCACCACCACTACTACCACTACCTGTACTCACCACCACTACCACTGTACCACCACCACCACCACTACTACCACCACTACTGTACCACCACCACTACTACCACTGTACCACCACCACCACTACTACTACTACCACTGTACTCACCACCACTACTCACTGTACCACCACCACCACCACTACTACTACTCACTACCACTGCACCACCACTACTACTCACTACCACCACCACCACCACTACTACAACTGTACCACCACCACTACTACCACTGCACCACCACCACCACCACCACCACTACTCACTGTACCACCACCACTACCACTGTACCACCACCACTACCACTACTACCACTGTACCACCACCACTACCACTGTACCACCACCACCACCACCACTACCACTGTACTCACCACCACTACCACTGTACCACCACCACCTACCACTACCACTACTGTACCACCACCACCACTACCACTGCACCACCACCACCACCACCACTACCACTGTACCACCACCACTACCACCACTCACCACCACCACCACCACCACCACCACTACTACCACTCACCACCACTACTACTCACTGTACCACCACCACTACCACTGTACTCACCACCACCACTACTCACTGTACCACCACCACTACTCACTGTACTACCACCACCACTCACTACCACTGTACCACCACCACCACTACCACTGTACCACCACCACCACTACCACCACTGTACCACCACCACTACACCACCACCACCACTACTACTGTACCACTGCACCACTGTACCACCACTACTCACTGTACTCACCACCACACCACTACCACTGCACCACCACCACCACCACCACCACCACTGTACCACCACCACTCACCACTACCACTACCACCACACCACCACCACCACTCACCACCACCACCACTACCACACCACCACCACCACCACCACTACCACTGCACCACCACCTCACCACTACCACTGTACTACCACTGTACCACCACCACTACTCACTGTACCACCACCACCACTGTACCACCACCACCACCACTACTCACTGCACCACCACCACTGCACCACCACCACCACCACTGTACCACCACCACCACTACTACTACCACTGTACCACCACCACACCACCACTCACTACCACTGTACCACCACCACTACCACTGTACCACCACCACCACTGCACCACCACCACTACTACCACTGTACCACCACCACCACCACCACCACTACCACTGTACCACCACCACCACCACCACTGTACCACCACCACTGCCACCACCACTACCACTGTACCACCACCACCACCACTACCACTGTACCACCACCACTACTACCACTGCACCACCACTGCTACCACCACTACCACTGTACCACCACCACCACTGCTACCACCACCACCACTGTACCACCACCACTACCACTGCACCACCACACCACCACTGCCACCACCACTACCACTGTACCACCACCACCACCACTACCACCACTGCACCACCACCACCACCACCACTGTACTACCACCACCACTGCCACTACCACTACCACCACCACCACCGCCACCACTACCACTACCACTGCACCACCACCACCACCACTGCTACCACCACCACTGTACCACCACCACTACCACTGTACCACCACCACCACCGCTACCACCACTACCACTGTACCACCACCACTACCACTACCACCACTGTACCACCACCACCACCACTGCACCACCACCGCCACCACTACCACCACTGCACCACCACCACCACCACCACCACCACCACCACCACTGTACCACCACTGCTACCACTACCACTGTACCACCACCACCACCACTGCACCACCACCGCCACCACCACCACCACTACTGCACCACTGCACCACCACACCACCACTGCCACCACCACCACTGTACCACCACCACCACTACCACTGCACCACCACCACCACCACCACCACCACTACCACCACCACCACCACCACCACCACCACCACTGTACCACCACCACCACCACCACCACCACTGCACCACCACCGCCACCACCACCACTGCACCACCACCGCCACCACCACCACCACCACCACACCACCACCACCACCACCACCACTGCACCACCACCACCACCACCACTACCACCACCACCACCACCACCACCACCACCACCACCACTGCACCACCACCACCACCACCACTGCACCACCACCGCCACCACCACCACCACTGCACCACCACCGCCACTACTACCACTACCACCACCACCACCACCACCACCACCACCACCACCACTGCACCACCACCGCCACCGCCACCACCACCACCGTACCACCACCACCACTACCACCGTACCACCACCACTGCCACTACCACCACCACTGTACCACCACCACCACCACCACCACCACCACCACCACTGCACCACCACCACCACCACCACTACCACCACCACCGCCACCACCACCACCACTGTACCACCACCGCCACCACCACCACCACCACCACTGCACCACCACCACCACCACCACCACTGCACCACCACCGCCACCGCCACCACCACCACCACTGTACCACCACCACCACCACTGTACCACCACTGCCACCACCACCACCACCACCACTGTACCACCACCACCACCACCACCACCACCACCACTGCACCACCACACCACCACTGCACCACCACCACCACTGCTACCACCACCACCACCACCACCACCACTACCACCACCACTGCACCACCACCACCACCACTGCACCACCACCGCCACCACCACCACTGCACCACCACCGCCACCACCACCACCACCACCACCACCACCACCACCACCACCACTGCACCACCACCGCCACCACCACTACCACCGTACCACCACCACCACCACCACCACCACCACCACCACTGCACCACCACCACCACCACCACCGCACCACCACCGCCACTACCACCACCACTGCACCACCACCGCCACCACCACCACCACCACTGCACCACCACCACCACTACCACCACCGTACCGTACCACCACCACCACCGCTACTACTACCACTGTACCACCACCACCACCACCACTGCACTGCCACCACCACCGCCACCACCACCACTACCACCACTACCACCACCACTACTACTGTACTACCACTGCTACTACTACTACTGTACTACCACTGCCACTACTACTACTACTACTGTACTACTACTACTACTACTACTGTACTACCACTGCTACTACTACTACTACTGTACTACCACTACCACTGCTACTACTACTACTGTACTACTACTACTACTACTACTGTACTACCACTGCTACTACTACTACTACTGTACTACCACTACCACTGCTACTACTACTACTGTACTACCACTACTACTACTACTGTACTACTACTACTGTACTGCCACTACTGCTACTGTCCTACTACTACTACTACTACTAAAAATAATTATAGTAATACTACTAGTAGTACTACTCACCAGGTCATGATTGGTGGAGTTGGAGTCGTCCTCAGGAAACGGTTTAGAGACTCCCAGAGCAACACAGTTAGCAAAGATGGCTAACAGGATGAAGATGTCAAACGGTCTGATACACATTAAGGAATCAGTATGCTCATTAGTGACTACTACTGCTGTGTCAGTACTGTAGTAGTACTGTAGTAGTACTGTGTAGATACTCTAACCAATGACTGGCTGGTGACAAAGCTGACAGCTGATTGGTCGATTAAAGGATACTTCCACTCGACGATAGACAGAGCGGCTCTTCTGATTGGATTGTTGAGTTTCAGACAGTATAAAGCTCTGGGAGCTCTCTGGACCTGGTTACTGCCCTGGACCTGAGGAGGAAGAGGGATGTCATCTTCATCACCATCATTATAACATCTTCATGTCTCACCTGTCCCTTAGCGTGTTGTCTCACCTGTCCCCTAGCGTGTCGTCTCACCTGTCCCCTAACGTGTTGTCTCACCTGTTTCTTAGCATGTTGTCTCACCTGTTTCTTAGCATGTTGTCTCACCTGTCCCCTAACGTGTTGCCTCACCTGTCCCCTAGCGTGTTGTCTCACCTGTTTCTTAGCGTGTTGTCTCACCTGTCCCCTAGCGTGTTGTCTCACCTGTTTCTTAGCATGTTGTCTCACCTGTCCCCTAGCGTGTTGTCTCACCTGTCCCCTAGCGTGTTGTCTCACCTGTTTCTTAGCATGTTGTCTCACCTGTCCCCTAGCGTGTTGTCTCACCTGTCCCCTAGCGTGTTGTCTCACCTGTTTCTTAGCATGTTGTCTCACCTGTCCCCTAGCGTGTTGTCTCACCTGTTTCTTAGCGTGTTGTCTCACCTGTCCCCTAGCGTTTTGTCTCACCTGTCCCCTAGCGTGTTGTCTCACCTGTTTCTTGGCATGTTGTCTCACCTGTTTCTTAGCATGTTGTCTCACCTGTCCCCTAATGTGTTGTCTCACCTGTCCCCTAGCGTGTTGTCTCACCTGTCCCCTAGTGTGTTGTCTCACCTGTTTCTTAGCATGTTGTCTCACCTGTCCCCTAGCGTGTTGTCTCACCTGTCCCCTAGCGTGTTGTCTCACCTGTCCCCTAGCGTGTTGTCTCACCTGTTTCTTAGCATGTTGTCTCACCTGTCCCCTAGCGTGTTGTCTCACCTGTCCCCTAGCGTGTTGTCTCACCTGTTTCTTAGCGTGTTGTCCTCTCCTCCTCTGTGTTCCAG